>NW_018925092.1:1157-26011 GCF_002207925.1 Prunus avium | reverse complement strand
GGAACAACTTTCATGAAGAATGTGGCCTCATTCGAGCTATGTAGGTTGTTGAAACAAAGCTTGCAATATGACCTACGGAACTGGACTGGCAGGGGGCTGTAGCCAAAATGAGTTTGTCTTTAAGCTCTTCATCCATTCATCCAAATTAGGCCTTAACATGCTTGAATTGCATGAATTATGCTCTCTAAAGCCATCATTATTACCTAAAGCTCAATGAACTGAAAGATAAACACAAAAAGGATTAAAAGCACAAGTATAACTCAAAAACATAACCAAATCATAAGTTAAAAGGGTACAAAATGATATGTAATTTATGCACCGATCAGTATTCTGTTAAATTGATGATGTGGCAAATGTGGAACACAGTTTTATACTGATGTGCAAACAAGAAACAATAAAAATTTACTTTAAATAATATGAAAATTATATTTTTAAAACATAATAAAAAGACTTATTTACTGTAGTACCCCCTCAAACTATGGTCAAATATCCACTTTACTTTAACAAATTTTAAGTTGAGACCGTTACACCGTCATGTGGTGTTGCTAATTCATGTATTATAATACAAGTGGATAACATTGTTCTATGTATTGGACCTTAGAGTATAATATTAATATATAGATACACGCATTATAATAGTAACGCCATATGACGACGTGACCATGACACCGAAGACTTTGTAATACAAATCCAAAAGTTATCCTAAACCCTAAATCATATATGAGGAATTAAAATTCTTGGGTTTTTTTTTATATATAAAAGACTCAAATTAAAAACCATGCAATATGACTGGGTTTTTTTCCTTGCTATGTCTTTGTAAATAGGTATTAGAAAAGGCCAACTGGAACTAAAAGTGGAAGAAGGAATGTGCCAAGTGATAGGTCGAAAATGGTTGGAAGCCTAGGATCGCCAGACCTCATCAACGACTACAGAGCATGCTCAGTTTCAGAGAAACCTAATTGAAATGTATAAGTATGTAGTGGATATGCATTCCTCTTACGAATATGGACAGTTGAAAAATATAAACTTCACAGAACAATCGATCATATTTTAACATATAGAAAATTTCCAGAATAATGATAGCTTTGCTGTATAAATGTACACATTAATAAAGTTATGGAAAGAGGTTTTTCAATATTCATCAAAATGTAAATATATTTTCTTGCTCGCGTTGAAAGTGGGAGACACCAAGTATTTTTTGTCCCACATCGACAATTTAGAGAACAACAAAGAGCTTTATATGGCCTGAGAACGGCTTACCGGCCACGACCTTACTTGGACAGGATCTGTTCTATAGTAATCGTACCTCTGTATCCTTGATTTCTAAGGAGACAGGAATCCCAACTTGGTGGATGAATCATGACCGTGTGATCAGACCGAGATTAACATTCTGATGGTCCTTGTGATCATCATAATGTATCCTTGATTTCTAAGGAGACAGGAATCCCAACTTGGTGGATGAATCATGACCGTGTGATCAGACCGAGATTAACATTCTGATGGTCCTTGTGATCATCATAACCGTAGAGGATCGTTGTCTGACAGGTTCCTTCTTTTTTAAATTCCTTTCATTTTGTTTTTTTGATAGACTAATACTAAAATTATTTTAGTAATTCCCTTTCTAAATTTTTTTATTATAAAAAAATGGTCGAAGTAAGAAGCTCACTACCCAGTAAATAGCATAATTAGTCCATAATTGGTCGAAGTAACAAGCTCACACCCTTTTTACATTTGTTAAAGCAAACACGTTTATCCCTTCTGAATACATTGCTTGTCACAGTTTGGAGGCCATCTGCTTATAAACCCACCGCACTTTGGTGACGAATTTTCATTATATTGATGACCTCACAATATCATATAAATTAGGGTTAAGTACATGGACTACTTACACTACCATTCTTTAGGTTTCAAGTGTTTTTCGTGTTTTTGCACTACTACTCTTTGAGGTTTCAAATTGTTTTCATAATGTCATCAAAAAAATATAAGCAAATGACAAAGTTAATCTCAAAGATTAGATTGCACGTGTATCTAATCATTAAGGCTGACTTTTTCATTTGAAGTAGTTTCTTATATGACATTAGTAATGTTTGAAATCTTAGGGAAAGGGACCAAAAACCTTAAGGCACGTAAGTTTGAATAACATTAAATAGAATATCAATCACAAATGTGTGTGTATGAGAGAGAGAGAGAGAGAGAGAGAGAGAGAGAGAGATATATATATATATATATATATCCAGCCCTAGTTAAATCCTACATTTGCCCCCGGAAGTCAAAGCGGCCCACCTTGCCCTCTTGACCAAGGTTTGGTGTTCCAATTTGCTCATACCATCATGTCCATTCATAACTCCGTCAACTTTGTTGATGTGACATTGTAGGACCCATATTTTTGTTGATGTGGACTCCACATAAGTAATATGTTAATTAAAATAAGAATAAGCTCTTTTCAAATATTAAAAATTAAAAATAATAAAATAACATATTTATAAATAATAGCAACCCATAAATCAATATGTTCTTGTTATGAAGGAGATAGAGTATGGTGGTGGGTTGGGAAGCGAGTGAAGGTTTAAGGTTTAGTTCGGGACTTGAAAATATTGTCCGGAGATTGAATACAAGTTTTAAATACATAAAACTATTTTTGGATTATCAAAATAATTGTTCCAAGTATATCAAATAATTAAAACTGATTTTTGGAAATAAAAAACTATTTTAAAAATAATTTTGGAGATTAAATACTTATTTTAAAGTCAACAAAAATAATTTAAAACATTAAATATAATGAAATACAAAATTAAACTTCATCAGAAAATCGTAAAATTAATTAACAAAGCATTAACTATTTTTTAAATTATTAAAATAATAAGTTATAACTATTTAATTAAACTAAAACGATAATAAAAACTATAGATATTTATAAAAATACCCAATCCTAGACATGTATTTATAAAAATACCCAAGCACTATTTAAACATAGAAACATACCCAAAATGGGTTTTGGGTATGTGTGTAATGATGGGTTTTGAGTATGTTTATAAATGGGTTTGGTATGTGTGTAATGATGGGTTTTGGGTATGTTTATAAATGGGTTTTGAGTGTGTGTAATGATGGGTTTTGGGTATGTTTATAAAGTGTTTTGGGTGTTGGGTATTTTTATAATTCGCTAAATTTGATTAAGAATACTATAATTTAAAACTAAATTAAACTAATTCAAACAATAAAGTAAATTAAATCAACCGTTCTAAGTCCGTGTCAGCGAGTCCTGGTCATCGATCTCGCCCAGTCAGCTCAAAGCGAATGGTTCCGATCGTGCCACGTCTCAAGCCAATCTTAAAAGCTCCCTGAAAATTCGTACGAACTCATATTCACCTCTACTATTTTTTGTAACCTTCACTTCTCCAAAATCCTTTAAAATATATTTCCAAATGATTTTGTACACCTCAAATAAATCCAAATAACTTCAAAAATTCAACTTGCACAACTTTTGAGCCCTAAAATTTTTCTTTCATACACATGATACCAACAAAAAACCCAAACTTTTCAAATGATAAGGGGTTTTTCAAATGTGAGCCACCCCTTCTTATAAAATGGTTCAACCACTACGTCATGGTTCACCAAAGGGCGCAATCATTACGCCAGCACGCGCATGCCCCTTCACTCCACATGGCACACGCCTCAATTAATTCCCCTTCATGCATGCATTGACGTCTAAGTGACAACCCATATGCGCTTCTCCAAAAATTTGCATTGCAATGACAAGTCCACCGTTATTCGACATATGTCACTACAATGGTCCAAGCTACAGATTCATAATTACAACACGTTTACCGAACGGTAATGACGTGTACACCTAAAGTGACAACCCATTAATGAACACCTTACCGAACGACAACGACACAAACACGCTATGAGGTTACCTCCCTATTAGCCTATCTATCTTTTGCATATCCATTATGTTCCTGCATAGGGTCCATGTGACTGAAGGCAGGCTCACTTCTAATTTGTATCCATTTTTTATGTCAAAATATATCAAACTCACCAAGTTTGATGGCCCACTTGATCAGGCGCCTTGAGGTTTTTGGCTTCTACAATACTTGGCGTAATGGCAGATTTGTAAGCACCGTGATGGTGTGCGCCTTGAAGTATGGCCAAAGGTTAGGCGCTGAGACGATCAATGCCGAGGACAACTTCTTCAAATCATGGTTTTGAAGCTTTATGTCTTGAAGGGCCTTACTAACATAGTATACTGGGTGTTCCACGCCATCGGACTTACAGATGAGTACAGAGATGACTGTCTTACAGACACTGAGAGGTAGATGATGAGGCCGTCACCGGGAGTGGTTTAGAGAGCAGTGGTGCCTTGCTCATGTAATCCTTTAGGATTTGGAAAGCTGCCTCGTATTCGGCAGTCTAAGTGATCTGCCGTTTGTTGCCTTTGATATATAGTTTTGTGGCTTCGGCACTTGCATGTTCACCAATTTTTCTAGGTTAGGCTCAATACCTCGTTGGCTGATCATGAAGCCCAAGACTTTGTCGAAAGATAAACCAAATGTGCACTTCATTGGGTTGCGGCGCATCTTTTAGTACTTTAGTATGCTGAACATCATCGAAAGGTTATAGAGGTGCTAATCGACAGTTTTTCTTTTGACCAGCATGTCATCCACATAGACTTCCATTTATGGTTGATATGTTTGGCAAAGATCTGGTTTACCAATCGCTGGTAGGTGGCTCTTGAGTTCTTCAACCCGCAGGGCATGACATTGTAGCAATAGAGCCCCTTTTTAATGATGAATGTTGTATGCTTCTCATCAGCAGCGTGCATGAAAATATGGTTATACTTTGAATAAGCATCCATGAAGTTAAGGAGCTCATGGCCTGATGTGGCATCCACCAACTGATTGATCATTAGGAGTGAAAAGCTATCCTCAGGGCAAGCCTTGTTGAAATTGGTATAGTTCAGATGTCTTCTTGACCATTACAGAATTGGCCAGTCATATGGGATAATCTACATTTCTGATGAAGCCGAAAGTGCGAAGCTTGTCTACTTTGGTCTTCATGGCCTCATACCTTTTGTGGTAGATGACATCCAATGAAATGCCAAGCATGTTGTCGTAAGACCAGTCAAAAACTTTTGAATTATCTTTGAGGAATTTGATGAAATCAACCCAAAAAGCCTCAGAAAGATAGGTGTGGATGCAGATTCGTGGAGGGCTATTGATTCCAACTCCTCCATTGGGCTTGAGGGGTAAGAGATTCATCTATTGGGTCCTCTAATTGATCGGTGCCCATGTGGTTCGGCATTTGCGGCATTGTGGCAAAGACAGAGGAATTATGCCATAATCATCATGGGATCTTTGTGAGGGAAAATAATGCCCTTCTCCTCTTCTTCAGAAAGGGTGATCAGTTCCCTGTTTGTATTCTGCATCTTGTAGTTGTGGTGAATTCGATACCAGGGACCTTTGGGTATTGAACTGCAAGAAGGCCATTTTTTATAAAGTTCTTGTTCTTGTTGACAAGGGTGGTGCCATCACTGATGGTCTTGATCATGTTGATTTGCCTATGGAGTTTTTGCTGTGGAGGGGGTTGGTCGCTGACATATTGCACCAGCTTGCCCTCTTGTATAAAGCGTTCCACGATTTTGCGCAAAGATATGCAAGATTAGGTATCATGGTCGTTGTGCTGATGATACCAGCAGAAGACACCCATATTTGCTAAAAAGCCTTCCGATTAGATGGCTTCAGAATCATGTTGGTTTTGTTTAGGAGAATTTATCTCGTAAGTGGTGTTCAACATGATGAACGAGCATGGTCGAGGCTTGCTCCAGGGCGGCTGTTTGGAATGGGACTTGTCTTCCTCAAGTTTTTTTATCTTCTTAAAGAGGAGACAAACGGTGAGATCAGCACTTGGGCTCATCGTTTGCCGAACTGCAAGGTGATCTTGGCAGAGGTTGTTGAGCCCTTTTGTTGTTGTGCTCTACCGGACGTTATGGGTCTTTCTCTGGCTCTCCTTGGCCCTGGTGGTGCCCTTTTGTCGGCAGGTTGTACCATAAGAACGTTTCACGCGGTGATGCTTGTGTCGCTGGCAATGTGTTCCTACTGATCTGTATGACTACTTAGGTATCAGTTGGAAATACTCAGAGTCCCTCATTTCTTCAAAGCCACATTCCGTATGGGCGTTACGTCCTTAGGGTCAAGAACGTGCATACGGAAATCATTGAGCTTGATGTTAATTTTGATCAGCTCTTCTTGATGAGCCTTCATGATATGCCGAAGTTAGGAATAAACTCGGTGACCATGGTAAGGTTGGTCTTCGACAGGGGGCACGATTAACTGCCGCAAAAGAGTGGTTTCGGCAATTGCCAAGCCCTTGCCCCTAGTGCATTTGTTAGGGTTGTGCACTCTTTGGAGGGTGTGTTCTTGCTGAACCTGCATGGTCTGCTCAAGGCCTTGCTCAAGATGGCAGAATAGGATTGTTGCCCCTGAGTATTATTCAGCTTAGTCAAGAGGATATTGTTGTGCTTTTGCATTTTGGCCATGTCTTGGCACAAGGAGTCTAGTTGAGCTTGCAGATTTGCTTCGACAGTTAGTGGCCGGATGGTGATGTAAAGTCGCAAGGAAGTTGAAAAGTAGATGTTGCAATTGAGAGAGAGAGAGCTAAAATGTTTCTAGGTTTTTCAGCAATTTTTCAAAACTAAAAATACCTTGGTACTTTAACTCTCTTAACTTCTTCGTTACAACTGCAATTCCCAATCCGTTCGCGAGAGCAAGCCTGACGTCATGGTGCAAAAGAACTTCCCAAAACTAGTGTTGAACAAATATGGCTCGAAAATCGAGTTCTTGAAAAATAAATGCATTGAGATTAGAGCCTTGGGATTTCTAAATACATTCAAAGGTATGCTTTGGTTTAGGAAAAAATTAAATTCCAACACCACATGTAGATTGGACCTAGTTAAGTTTTAATGAACCATAATAAATTTTATTTCAAATAGTTAAACTAAACATTATTTTCTTGTCAAACTAAAAATCGTCCTAAACAGTTTCCTCGAAGCAAAAACAAAAAAAATACAATTTTGGCAAAAAGCGTGCTCAATTCTTCAAAATCCAACGATAGTCGCTTCTTCAGAAAAATACATAAAATTGAAGATCAATGGTTATGGTAATCATCAATTGCTAGTGGAGGTTGAAAAGGAAAAGTCTACTCTGATTCATTTGGAAGTCTGAGGACTCAAACGGGGAAATTAAATAAACAATCCATCGGTGTTAGATCATCAAATCACTTTGGACCCAAAAAAAAATATGATCAAATCACCCATCACTCCCAAGAAAAAATGAAATAATAAAATGAAGGGAATCCTAATGGAAAGCTTCAACTTGGTCCTTGAAGTGTTGTAGTAGGCTCTCCATGCTCATTACTGTCACATCACCCTTATCTCTAACCCTTACGCTAACCTGAAACCATAAGAGGATGGATCAGAGATTAACTTCTCACTAGAAGACTTCATGGCAGAGTTTAACTTACAACAAAGGACCCTGGGCAGTATAAACAAAAATTACGAAATTACGAAGAAAAAAAATAGGACCTGTCCATTTTGAACTTCCTCCCCACCCACAACTAAAATGTAGTTGTACTGTGCGATCTGAGCTTGTCGTACCTGCAAAAACAAGAGCATTATCAGTAAACAAACACAAGGCTGGTTTGCTTCAGATGTTATTATCTCGGTTCAGCAAAGAAATCGACAATGCTGAAGCCGTATTCATAATGTAAATGAATGGGGTGTTGCCCTCACTATGTGTCATGCAAGAGACACAAAATCCCTAGGCTCATCAGGATGGTGTTGCACAGTGCAGTCAAAATTACTGTATAGAAATAGAATAAAAGAACCATGCACTACTTTTCCTTAACTAGTTTATCTCAAGTTCCAGAATTTGGAAATATTTTGGCATAATCAAGTTGACTGATGATAGGAATTGCATTACATCTTAATTACGTAATTATTATACTAATATATGCAACACTACAGGCTGCAGCATGAACATTGAATCTCCCCTGTGACCAGTGGCGGCAGTGGCGGACCTAAAGAGGCGCAAGGAGGTGCAGCTGCACCTCCCCTCTCCGGAAAATCACTTTGAGAAGCTGGAAATGCCCCTCTGCTACTACCCACCAACTGTTCGATTATTTGCTCCAAAGAAGCTCCAGGCAGCAGCTCCTTTGCGCAGGCTGCAGCGCGCAGGGCTGCTTGGCTTCTTTTTTTTAAGTGATCTGTCCAAAACGCATAGTTTTGGTCCAAGATAAAAAAATAAAAAGAAAGAAAAGGCCACCACTACCCACACCGGCCAACTCCCCAACCACATTCCTTTTTTCTCAATCCTCCTTTGCCTCCATCATCCATTAGCTTTTCTCTTTGTGCTTTTTTTCATTATCATTGATTATCTCTCCCTCTCTGTATTCTTTGATTCAATTGGTAGAAACCCATTTGTTTTAGAGGCAAGAGAAGGGTTTCTTCACCCTCTGCTGAGTAATACAGCTTAAAGCGGTCGGGAAGTTGAAAATCAAGCTACAACCACAGCATTTTTCCAAAATGGTAACAGCAACAAAATGAAACGTCAAGAGATCATGAAACGAAAAATAGTGATCATCATATACCTGTAATGTTGCCAACTGATGATCTCTGCTCAATGCATCAGATACAGTGATATCTATCTTCGGTCCATAAAATGCACCATCCCCTTCATTCACCTGCACAACATGACTAGCGATGTAACCACACTCCAGACACAATCTAGAAATTCAAGGGGGCCTACTGTAGTGCTTTAAAAAGTACAGATAATCAACCAAAACAACAACACCAATCACAGAATTTGACCATTCTACCCTCACCAAGTGAATGGGTAGAGAAGAAACTGGGTTAGCCACTCCAATCCAATCCATCTGGCTCAGTATGAAAACTGTACTGACTGAGCTTCGTCAAGTTTTTAACCCACTGAGCTAAAGAATAAATAAGCTAGAAGCCTTGGGGGTTGGCCCAAATGGTAAGGGTGGGTGGGGGAATCAATTAGGATGCCATCGGTTTCCAATGTAACCAAAAAGGAAAAACAAAACAAAAAGCAAGCAACTACACTAGTGCACTATGAAAAATATTAGATCAATTTTCTTCCAAGTGAATTTTATTATCATTAGCTGCCAAAGGAAGAATAAGCTAGATGCTTATGTGCAATTAGAGTATCAAGTAAAAATACCTCCCAGGGCTTGCCGAACTCAATTAAAGCTTCTTTAAGAGCAGCCTCAGCCTTCTTCCAGGTTGCCAAATCTCCCATGTGGCTTTCTGGCATCTACAACATAAACGTGTAAGGCAGAATAAATATGAATTTCCCCTACTTCATAGACGAGAGATAGATACACACAATTATAACTCATAGCATTATGCAGTACCAAAATAATTAGATGTAACCCATACCCAATGAGTTAAAATGTAAAATCAGACTATCAATTCAATACCATGTGATGATCAAATAAAATTAAAAATCCAAATCCAAACATCACACTCAAAATAGAAGCTAAATCTACAACAAGACTGATAAGCTAAATCTCCATGCTCATTACTGTCACATCTCCCTTATCTCTAACCCTTACGCTAACCTGAAACATTAAGAGGATGGATCAGAGATTAACTTCTCACTAGAAGACTTCATGGCAGAGTTTAGCTTACAACAAAGGACCATGGGCAGCATAAACAAAAATTACAAAGTTAATGAAGGAAAAAAATATAGGACCTGTCCATTTTGAACTTCCTCCCCACCCACAACTAAAATGTAGTTTTACCGTGCGATCTGAGCTTGTCGTACCTGCAAAAACAAGAGCATTATCAGTAAACAAACACAAGGCTGGTTTGCTTCAGATGTTATATCTCGGTTCAGCTAAAAAATCGACGATGCGGAAGCCATATTCATAATGTCAATGAATGGGGTGTTGCCCTCACTATGTGTCATGCAAGAGACACAAAATCCCTAGGCTCATCAGGATGGTGTTGTACAGTGCACTCAAAATTACTGCATAGAAATATAATAAAAGAACCATGCACTACTTTTCCTTAACTAGTTTATCTCAAGTTCTAGAATTTGGAAATATTTTGGCATAATCAAGTTGACTGATGATAGGAATTGCATTACATCTTAATTACGTAATTATTATACTAAAATAAGCAACACTACAGACTGCAGCATGAACATTGAACCTCCCCTGTGACAGTAAACCACATATTTGACGCCATCAAACCACAAATGTGAAATCAAATCCTGCATTTACCCAACTTATGAATGCTCACCTTTTTCTGAATTGTTTTATCACTTGTGTCAACATCGACATAATAACCAGCTCGATGGATCTGATCCCGTACCTACAAAAATGCAAACGCAGTTTTTATCTACGACTTGAGCTTAAAGATATTGTACTCCACTAAGCACTTTGTACAACTCATAACATCAATAATTAAAAATATATTTTCAGTTCATCAGTTTCCTAAATTATCAACGGAAGACGAACCAAACAATACCAAAAACGAAAAACAAAACCCTAATCTAACCAAAGAGGGGTTGGGTTGGATCAGTTTCCTTCACCGGTTACCAAGTGAATTTGTGCATCTGAATAAAGTGTACTTCATTACCGAAACCTAATATCAAACTAACTAGATTTTACTTCAAAAACATTTAAAGAAAGTAGATATGATAGAGAGGCGATGAAATCTGGAGAAAGAGGCAAGACTTTAGCCATAACTCCATGATCTAAATCTTCATTCTCCACAGACAATATTATTTCAGACAGTTTGATTGGTTGTTTGCTAACTGTATCTCAGACACAACCAAAAATGTCAAAAATTGAACTAAAACAATGTAAGCCACTCTACCTTGGCAAGCAGTTGGCCACCAAGAGAGAGGCTACTGAAGAAATATGGTGATTGGCTCGCAAGATGAACAACCTGATATAAAAAAATTGATGGCTCATAGCCTTACACGATACATAAGCTACACTCAGGCCAAACAGTCGATCCAAAGAAGGGAAACATTAAAATTAAAAAAAGAAAGAAAGAAAAACCAACCTGTAGAGCATAAGGCAGGGCTGTGTGCGACACAGGGCAAACAATTGCCTGACGTGGACTAAGCCAGAAGGGCCATTTCCCTTTGTAATGTTCCAACAGTACAGCAAGCATACGCTCAACGGAACCTAAAACAGCTCTGTGTATCATAACAGGCCTCTCCATCTTGCCATCTTCACCCTCTGCTGAGTAATACAGCTTAAAGCGGTCGGGAAGTTGAAAATCAAGCTGCAACCACAGCATTTTTCCAAAATGGTAACAGCAACAAAATGAAACGTAAAGAGATCATGAAACAAAAAAAAAGTCATCATCATATACCTGTAATGTTGCCAACTGATGATCTCTGCTCAATGCATCAGATACAGTGATATCTATCTTCGGTCCATAGAATGCACCATCCCCTTCATTCACCTGCACAACATGACTAGCGATGTAACCACACTCCAGACACAATCTAGAAATTCAGGGGGCCATACTGTAGTGCTTTAAAAAGTACTGATAATCAACCAAAACATCAACACCAATCACAGAATTTGACCATTCTACCCTCACCAAGTGAATGAGTAGAAAAGAAACTGGGTTAGCCACTCCAATCCAATCCATCTGGCTCAGTGTTCCAGCTAAGCCAATTATGAAAACTGTACTGACTGAGCTTCGTCAAGTTTTTAACCCACTGAGCTAAAAAATAAATAAGCTAGAAGCCCTTGGGGGTTGGTCCAAGTGGTAAGGGTGGGTGGGGGAATCAATTAGGATGCCATCGGTTTCCAATGTAACCAAAAAGGAAAAACAAAAACAAAAAGCAAGCAACTACACTAGTGCACAATGAAAATTGGATCAATTTTCTTCCACGTGAATTTTATTATCATTAGCTGCCAAAGGAAGAATAAGCTAGATGCTTATGTGCAATTAGAGTATCAAGTAAAAGTACCTCCCAGGCCTTGCCGAACTCAAATTAAGCTTCTTTAAGAGCAGCCTCAGCCTTCTTCCATGTTGCCAAGTCTCCCATGTGGCTTTCTGGCATCTACAACATAAACGTACGAGGCAAGAATAAATATGAATTTCCCCAACTTCATAGGCGAGAGATAGATACACACAATTATAACTCATAGCATTATGCAGTACCAAAATAAAATGTAAAATCAGACTATCAATACTATGTGATGATCAAATAAAATTAAAATTCCAAATCCAAACATCACACTCACAATAGAAGCTAAATCTACAACAAGACTGATAAGATATTCCCTTGGAAGTATTTGTTGTCCATTTTAGATTTGAAAATAAACAAAAGAAATATATAATTCAAACTTCCAGCTTAGGCCAATAACTTGTGAGGAAGAACAATGACACTTTTCTACCGAAAAGTACAAAGAAAAACTAGATGTTCAGCTCTTCAATCATAGGGATCCAGAACCTTACTGTTGAAAGTTTCAGCTTAAAAGTGAATCCAAATATATTATAGGTATACTCGATAAACTCTAAGACAGCCCTCACTTCATCTTTTACCTGAAACACAGAGACATTAAAGTACCATAAGCAAAACGAAACTGCAAAAGTAAAATGTTAGGAGCTATGTGAGTAAAGTTTAACTCACTTGGGACTCCCTGCAGAAGATATGAGCGTCATCCTGTACCAAAAAGAACGTCAATAATGCTGGGAACTGGTACTAATACTCTAACTATACAAACCTACAACATTAACATCATCTAAAGTATCATGGTGGAGAGATTTGGTGGAGACAGGTTATTGCGCTTTGATGGCAGTATTTTGGGTTGTGTGGGGGGAGAGAAATAGAAGAATTTTTGAGAATTTCAATGGTGATGGGCTAGATGAGTTATGGGATTGAGTTCATTTTTGGGCATCGCTTTGGGCATCTTAAGGGGATCTTCTTCCAGCTTATTCTTCTAGATTGGAAGGCAGTTGCTTTATAGTGCTATTTTGGCTTTGTTCTTTTCCTTGTCTGTGCTTATAGTGGTCCTCTTGGCCACGGTTTCTGTTATATCTGTAATCTGCTTTTATTTCAATAAAATTTCGTTTCTTTTCAACAAAAGACTATATATATCATCTAAAGTAAATGCCAGGAACCCAAAAAAATAAACAAAGTATACCTGCTGGAATCTCCTGACACGTGTTAATCCAGTGAGTGCACCACTGGCCTCATTCCGATGTAACCCCCCAAAATCAGCCATTCGTAGAGGTAGTTCTTTGCATAAATATCAAACGCACACATAAGTAACAAGTTCAAGTCCTTAACAGCAAAGGATAGTCTATCACAGTTTTACCAAGGTCAAGACAATACCTCTATAAGAACGGTTCCTATGCTGAAACATTACACAGTGCCCTGGGCAGTTCATTGGCTTTAAGCCAAATTCCTGTTTCTCAATCTGCAATGGAACTTGACTTCGTCATATAAAAGGATACAAAATCAAGATAAACTTAGCCCAGTTCATTTACACCGCATAACTATTAGATGATGATCTCAATCAATCATCTGCATTGAATTTCATATATAATTTCCATATTGTTTTACTGTTTGAGCAACAGAGCCTTCTTCTTCATGACATTATCCAATATTTGGTATCATTCATATACACAGAATTAATAATAAATAAATATACATTTTCAAATCTGTGTATTGACCTTACTTGAAAAAAAGCCCGCGCGATGCTGCGGGTTTTGAAATTACACAGATAAAATAAAATTGTTTATATATACAATGAGATTTAACTTGTAGCATTATGCTTAACTAAGGAAGTATAAGTAGCAAAAAAGGAAGTAATAACATATTTTACAGGCTACTTGTCATGTTAAAATAGTAGACATGTTTGTATATACATCTTGGATAGTTCTGAGTAGCATGTTGTTTAATGGGTTGGGCTTTGCTTTGCAATTTCTTCATGACTTTTCTTCTCTTTGATGGAGGTCTTGACTCTATTATAAAAAAAAGGGAAAATAGCAAGTGTTAATGTAGATGAATGGGGAAAATTGAGTTAGGACAATAATCATAAACATCTAATTATGTATAAATAGGAATAATATAATTTAACAATCTAATAAGAAAGTTGTAAATGGTTTCCAATCGAAGAAACACAAAGTAACGAAATTAAATAAGAACTCAATGTTTTTCTTTTCTTTTAAGATATGAATAATTGAATATTATGTATGTAATATGTATTTTAATGAGATGAGTGAATTGTAAAAGAGAGAATACAAACTTTAATGTTGGAGTAAGAGAACTAATGAGCAAGTTGTTGATGGTTTTCCAATTGAAGTACCACAAAGTAAACATATTTTAAATTATGTGTTCATCTAAAGGAAAAGTTGAAAAGCGGTAAAATAATTATGGTTGGATGTATTGAAGAAAAATTGAAGAAATGGATGTAAATATAATCCTTAAGCTTCTAATTCTTTTATGTGTTAGGCACATATGACTAAAATGTCTTTTGCCCTTATTTCAAGTTAAAATTACTTAAGGGTTCGACATTTCTATGGGAAAACGAGCAAAGTCTCCCCTGAAAAACGAATATTTTCTAAAAATATTCACCTGTAAATATAACAATTTAATAACATTCCCAAACGTTCAGTTACAAAAATGATGTAGCATCATAAGATTATTAGAATGTGTAAAACCTGAAATACTGAAAATGACATAAAAAAAACAAATATTTGTATGCATATGCAGTGAATATTCTAAATGTAGATGAAAGACCAAAATTATGGCAAATGGCAAGGGTTTAGATTGCAAAATTAACAATAAGAGTTTATTAATAAGACGTGTCAACAATGAGATATTAATGTTCAAACAAATACACAATTCATGTATATCCAATTACTGTTTAAGTTGAAATAGTGTAAAGGACTGATTTTCTCACCATTGCATCAATCGAGACGCATTGCAAACCAGCAAATTGATCATTAGTTCTGAACACCTTTGGTCTCCAGGTTTTGCACACACGGACTCCAATTTTCATACCGGATTGAAAGGGGTGCAAATTGTGGATCGGAACCGTGTTCATTGTGCCATCAATCTAAAGAGAAAAAGTATATGCCCTTAGTTAGTATAAAGATGCATAAAAAATTATTTCATAAAATAGAGGAATGTTTAATCATGAATGAACAGAAGCTGAAACCTGATAGTAAATTTTGAAGAACATCTTTGTACACTTAATACATGAGGTTGATCAACAAGAAGATAATTTCTCAGAATCTCTGTTGGTAAATGAGTAATTGTTGATAACCTTTCTTTTCTTTTTGTTTCTTTTGTTGCATCAATTATAATAACACTTCAATCCAATTTAAGCAAATGCACAAATTGGTTAATCAGATTCCACGAATTTTGCTCTTTTGATTGTTCCTTGATTTCATTTTTTCGGTTGCGTTTGTTATAGGTGCTGTACTGCTTTTTGGACTGTTTGATAGCTCTTTCCATTGCTGTTAGGAAACAGGTCAGTTTTCTCTTCGTCTTTTGAAGAGGTCATGCATATCAACTGTGGCAAATTGATTTTTGGATGTTGTGTCATTTGCAAATTGTTATTTATGTGGTTGTGATGTTATTGCTCATATCTGGTTTGCTTGGTTGGGCTATAGAAATTGTATTAATTCGTTTTCAGATGTTGTGTTGTTTGAAAATTCTTATTTTTATATCTACAGTACTGTTGCTGTGTGTCCATTTTGCTTGATTAGGCCATAGATGTAATAAAAATATTATAATTTAACTCATACAATTTTTTTTTTCTTTTCCAGCTATCGATCTATTGGTTGTAATTTGTAATTTTTGAATATCATGTCTAAAAGGATTGGAAAAACCAGAGAAAGCCTGAGGACACAGGAAACCCATATTTCTGCCACTTCGAGTGGTAAAGAAATCTGTCATGAAAATATTTGTTGCACTAATACTAAGCATAACCATCAAGCCAAAAAAAAGGTTTTTTATCACAAAACGTCCCTCACGTTTGCGAAACTATCAGATTGCATCCTTAAAGTTTTTTTGTATCACTCATGGTCCCTAACGTTAATATAGGTGCTCTTAAATAGTCCCTCTGTCAAAAAAACTATTAAGTCCAAGGATATAATCGTAAAATCAATTCAAAATATTATAATATATATATATATATAAATTTCTCTCTCCCCTCTTTCTTTTCTATTTTCTTTCCTTCTCTCTCTCTCTCTCTTCTTCTTTCTTCCTCTCCCCGAGTTCAGAACTACAGCGGCGAAGAAGAGGATTAGGAGGGAGATCAAGCTTCTCTTTCTTGGGGTTGGGTTGGGATATTGGTGGGGATTGGGACGGGGATCGCCTTTTCAATGTTCTCCTGGGCTTGGGACTGGAATTGGGAGATTTGAAGCTGCTGCTGTTGTCAAGGCAGAGCATGGACAAGTGTTTGCCAACCACCGCTGCGTATTCTTCTTCTTCTTCTTCTTCTTCTTCTGACTTTGGGTTCTTAATGTTCTGGTCACTGCATTCAACCATTAGTTCTTCTTGAACAAATTCTATCTCTTCTTCTTCTTCTGGTAGGGAGGGAGAGATTCTTGAGATTCTTGAATATTTTATTTTAATAATTGGATGCAGAGTTGCGAATGAAATGCCTCCTCTCTCTTATATAAATACAGCAATATATATATATATATATTTAACGGCCTGTGAGAGTCTTTTCAACTTTCAACTTTGATAGTTGATGAAAGAAAGAGGAGAGAGAAGACTGAACTCGGGGAGAGGAAGAAAGAGAGAGAAGAGAGAAGGAAAGGAAATAGAAAAGAAAGAGGGGAGAGAGAAATTTATATATATTTTTTATAATTAAATTGATTTTACAATTATATCCTTGAATTTAATAGTTTTTTTGACAGAAGGACTATTTAAGAGCACCTATATTAACGTTAGGGACCATGAGTGATACAAAAAAACTTTAAGGATGCAATCTGATAGTTTCGCAAACGTGAGGGACGTTTTGTGATAAAAAACCTTTTTTTTGGCTTGATGGTTATGCTTAGTATTAGTGCAACAAATATTTTCATGACAGATTTCTTTACCACTCGAAGTGGCAGAAATATGGGTTTCCTGTGTCCTCAGGCTTTCTCTGGTTTTTCCAATCCTTTTAGACATGATATTCAAAAATTACAAATTACAACCAATAGATCGATAGCTGGAAAAGAAAAAAAAACATGCATGAGTTAAATTATAATATTTTTATTACATCTATAACCTAATCAAGCAAAATGGACACACATCACAGTACTGTAGATATAAAAATAAGAATTTTCAAACAACACAACATCTGAAAACGAATTAATACAATTTCTATAGCCCAACCAAGTAAACCAGATATGAGCAATAACATCACAACCACATAAATAACAATTTGCAAATGACACAACACCCAAAAACCAATTTGCCACAGTTGATATGCATGACCTCTTCAAAAGACGAAGAGAAAACTGACCTGTTTCCTAACAGCAATGGAAAGAGCTATCAAACAGTCCAAAAAGCAGTACAGCACCTATAACAAACGCAACCGAAAAAATGAAATCAAGGAACAATCAAAAGAGCAAAATTCGTGGAATCTGATTAACGAATTTGTGCATTTGCTTAAATTGGATTTAAGTGTTATTATAACTGATGCAACAAAAGAAACAAAAAGAAAAGAAAGGTTATCAACAATTACTCATTTACCAACAGAGATTCTGAGAAATTATCTTCTTGTTGATCAACCTCATGTATTAAAAATCAATTCCTTGTTTGGAGCCCAAAACTTTTTAATTTAAAATAAAATATGACAAAAAGCCTCCAAACAATCCAAATCTAAAGCAAAATCATCAACCAGTTCAATCAAAAGCAACAATCAAAGGCTAAGATAGCTAAAATACCTCAGTTGTAATGATTCAAAACGAAAAATATAGAAAATAAACTCAGCAAGCAACAAAATCCCAGAAAGGCAGTGCCTAAACAAATTATACTAACAGAATCAATAACAATTTTCCATTTTTTCCTGTAAAGTAAAAAACAGAGAATTTCAAAAACTCATTACAGAGTCCTCATTCATAATCTCGATCCTTAATTAATCAGGAAAAATGTATATGCTGAGTCATCCTGAACAAATCGTGTTTCCTATCAAATCATCTAAGAATCCGGGGGGCATAGTACTGCATGAAACTACTTAGCTTAAATTGGAAGGGTTACCACCTGCAGCCGAAGGCCACATGAAACATAATGAAAGAAGTATGGATATGTAGAGTCATCCTAATCAAATCCTGTTGCCCATCATATCATTGGAGATAAAGAATTCATAAGAGACAACCTAAATTAACTTTTCTTATCTTGTTAAGTATCAGTGTCATCCGACAATGCACATTACAAAATTTTGGTTAACAAAAAAAGTATAATAGATGCGAAGTTCATAAATTTGATTTATAAAATACTAAATCTTGAACATGCCCAGTTTCACCAAAGCAAACAGTTTCACCTCTGAGCAACAATAAATTGCAGAAATTGTAAATTGAAATAAAGTTATGTTCCTGTATTCAATGAAAGAGAGCAAACTTACATTTGAATCTGCAGTGAAGTTGAAATACTTGAATAAGATTCCCTAGACCAAGAAAACACGTAGTAGTAGAGCCAAGTCGAATCTCTCCCTGTGAAAGAAAAACAAGGGTTGGAGTTTTAGCCGCCACCCCCTTTGGGGGTGGGTGAGTTCCTTTTGCTCTCCCCCCTCCCTCCCCCCCTCCCCTATCTCTTGCTCACCCCTCTCCTTTCCTTCCCTCACGTTCCGTCCACTCCTTCCCCTCTCCCTGAGTTTTCTTCATCTCTCCCTCTTCTTTTGCTCTGTCTTTGGGCTTCTCTCTTATTTTCACAGGGTGTGGGTGGTTGGGTTAGGGTGGATTCGTTGCTCTTCTGTTTGGCATCTCCGGTAGATCTATTCTGGATCTAGTTTATCCGGGGATTGCATTGGTGATTCGGTGGCTTGGGTGGTTTTCCCCTGTGGCCGCCGCGGTCTACCGAGTTCTTCTCTCGGGCATTTGGTGTCCCCATTTTGCTGGTCCAGATGCTCTCTCCTTGGATGAGAGCGGGTGACGTCGTTCGAGCATTCCCTGCTTGTATCGAAGGCTTCATGCCTCCTATTTGTTTAGATCCCTCATATCTCCTTCATTCCATATTTCACAGAGCTGTCCTTTGGCCGTTGTCATTTCAGTTGCTGGGTCTCCCTTGGTGCGTCGGTGCTTACGATTCCGGCGAAGATGCGATTTCTTGGGTTGTTGTTGGTCAAAACCCAGATCCCCCCACTTCCCTTTCGAACCGACTTCATCATCCGGATTCAACGGACAACTCAAAACGCGAGCTCTCGCGTACCCCTCGGAAGGTGTGTCGAGCCGCGACAACGTTCCGACTCTGGTGCCTGCACCACCTCCTTCCTGTTACTTGGTTACTATTCTTGTGCCTTTGGACTGCTCTGAGAGTTACTGGCTTTTGGGTTAGATCTGTGATGTGGGTTTGTATTATCTGTAATTTTTCTTGTTTCAATTTGGTGTTGCTACCACATGTTATGTGTGGATTTCATTTTACTGCTGGCATTATGGCTGTTTAAATGTCTTTCGGACGGGATCATGATCTTCATGCTATGCCTATGCTTGGATTTTAGTTAGATCTGGTCCTGTTCTGGTGCTGTTGCGTTTGTCCTTTGTGGGTGCTCCTTACTTGGCCCTGTTGTTGTGTTCCATGCCCTTTTGTGGGTTATCAATGAATTTGCTTTTCGACCAAAAAAAAAAAACTCTCATTGTCTCTTTCCAAGAAGCAAAGTTTCCTTAATTATGAGTGCTATTTAACTTTCTCTTATAAAATTAAATGATATTTTATCATTTAGTTTGTATTTATTTTTTTATCAATTCAACATTACATAAGTAATTACCATAATTAGTATGTGTCCTAGTTTGTTCTGCACTCAATTTTATCATGAATGGTCCTTCAATTTGTTGAAAATCTTCATTTCAGTCCCCAAACTTTGAAATCAATCAATATGGTCCTAAATCTTTAAATGGTAGTGCTAGCTGCTAGGAATCAAGCCTGGTGTGTTTTGCCCCTCTTGGAAGAAATTCGGAGTTTCAGCCAAAACTTTCATGACGTCCGATGGAAATGGGTGTCTAGGAATGCAAATTGTGCTGCCAACATGGCAGCGTCGATAGGATTTGGGTCTGTGGAACTGGAAAGTTGGGCCTACCGGCCACCGTAATCTCTGGTGCACGTTTTGGTCTCTGATGCCCTGTCGTGCCCTCCTAGTAACTCTTTGTAAGGTCGCAGCCTGAGTGGGGAAAAGCTTCATGCTCGTCTCTGTCGAGTCTTGTTTTACTTTTCTTTTTTCAGTCTATTCTTTGAGGCTTTGCCTCCTTTTGTGTGGTGGTCTGTAATTGGATTTCTGTTTCAATGAACAATCACCTTTGGCCAAAAAAATCTTTTGGTCCACACATCAATCTGCCCCTTGTCATTACAATCCATCAAAATCTTCAGTGAAATTGATCACACAACCAACTTTAAAGGGATAATATTTGTCAAAATACAAAATATACACCTATGAGACAAAATGAAGCTCATGTCTTATACTCAACAAGGTCATTTGCTTTCCTTGTTGGAACCCCAATGTGAAATCATAAATAAAAAGTAGATAGCCATATGTTGAGCAAAGGGTGTAAATCTATTTGTTGGGCGAATGAGCTATATTTTGATGGAAATACCCTTTAAAACTTGTCATGTGATGAGCTTGTAAATAAAGAGTAGATAACCATGTTCAGCAAAGGCCGTGAATATCTATATGTTGGGCAAATGAACTATATTTTAATGAAAATACTCTTTTAAATCTTGTTACGTCGTGACATGTAACCAATTTGAATGAAACTTTTTATTGAATGCCATTATAGGGACCAAATTGATTTATGAACTAAAAGTTCAAAGACTATATTGATTAATTTGAAAATTTGAGAATTAAAATTAGCACTAAATGAGTACATTTTATTTATGATTCTCATGGCTAGAGTCTCACTTTAAAGTGGTTAATGTTTCAAAGCACACCTTGGTGCCTTTACCATATTATCCTCATTTAATTAATAATTTCAATTCTTAATATTTGAATTAACCAAGGGCATTTTTTGGTATTTTGAATTTTTCACCTTTCTTTGCCTTTTGCTTTATATATACTAGCCTCTCCGCACGCGCTTCCGCGCATGCGAGAGGCTTTCTTTAAAAAAATTAAAATTTATTTTAGAATTGAAAAAGATAATGGGTAGTTGTATTCCATAAAAATAGGTCATTATCTGATTTTTCTTTTCATTTTAATTTTTTTAAATATGAAAAAAATGTGAATTTATCATATTATCCTCATTTAATTAATAATTTCAATTCTTAATGTTTGCATTAACCAAGGGCATTTTCTAGTATTTTGAATGTTTCACCATTCTCTTCCTTTTGCTTTATATATATAGATATATAATATAATTTAAGTAGGGGCACAAACGGCATTTCACTGTTAAAATGAATAGTCTAAGGGCTAGTTTGGCATTGCTGTGCTGTGAAAATAATCGCTGTTAGATTTGCTGTGAGAGAAATCAGCTGTAAGAGAAAGCAGTTTGGCGTTTGGTAAAATTTTTGTTAAAAGTGTTGTTGATATTGATTTCAACAAAATCAGAAAATATTTGTTCCATAATCATTAAACCCAACGCCTCTTCGAAACTGATTTCTGAATAATCAGAAAATGACAGCACCTCATTAGCTGCTTTCCCTTATAGCTTTCTCTCACAGCAATTTTTAACAATAAGTGATTTTCTCACAGTTTACCAAACGGGTTGGGCTTCCCAAATTTTTTTTAAAATCACTTATCACCCCAAATAAGCAATGCCAAACAGGCACTAAGAACAGCAACTTTTATTCAGTTTTAGTATATATATAATTTTTATGTTTATCCATCAATCTGTCTTCCCAGTACTTGATCCCTCACAGTAAGATTACTTTTAAGCATACAGTTGCTTTAACATAAACAAACACAATGGTATTAAGTCTTCATATCAAAACTAACCTCCACTGAAAACATATTGTCTTTGTATTTTTCAGCATGACCTGATGTTTCCCAGAGTTTCATATTGTACAAGTTTGGTGATATAACCTACCAAAGCAAAGAAAACAATGAGCATATTATTTAAGATTAAAAGGTTGATTGCAACAACTGAACATTGACCACCAACCTCTTCATATCCCCTCTCTCTATACTGCTTATTTATGAACTCCATTAATTTATTACAAATCCGAGCCCCTTTAGGGAGGAAGAAGCAACTTCCTGGGCTGCAATTGACGAGCGGAAATAATCAAATGAAAATCGATCTCTCTTGGTCACTTAAAAAAATTAAGAAATAAGAACTCAATACATACCTAACTGGGTCGAAAAAGAAAAGCTCCTGATTTTTACCCAACACTCTGTGGTCATATTTTTTTGCTTCTTCTAGTTTCTGTATGTGTTGCTGCAGAAAAAAGGTACGTGTTTGTAAGAAAATCAAGTAATTTAATAAGTACAATAATCTGACCATCACAGATTTACATGTTAACTTATGTTGAAGAGGGTATGAAAAGTTCATGTCCTCGACATCATTGCTTTCATAAAATTACACCAACTTGTATTGCTTGAAACTATTGCACTTCAAACAGCACCATTTATTTTCAGTTAACGTATCTCACAAACACACCCCAACAGCTAATAACTAAGAAGACAGGTGTCCACTTTCTATCAAATGTCGTGAGAGAACAGCACCACTTCTAACTGTGACATATATACTACTAGAGCCATCATGTTCATGCGTGTGTGTGTTTCTTTTAAAAGGGTTCATGTTTAACAGATGACATCAAATATTTTCAGTACCAACGCACCAAGGGATTTGGTTATTTTTATGAGTTAGCACTGATTTTTCTTTTTATACCCAGAAATCCACCAATCCGTAAAGGCAACAGCTATGCACACTTTTCCTTTTGACATCAATTTGTACAAGGAACTTTAAATTTAACAAACACTCAGAAATACAGCCACAGTAGCTGATACAAGAAAGAAGATAAGAAAAACCAAAACCGAAGTTATGGAATGTCAAAAACATAATGTCACCTGCAAACGTTTTTTTATCAGGATAAGATATTCCATAAACTCTCTGTAAACTTTCACGATCTTTGTTACCCCTCCAGTAGGCTGCAGAAGCCTGGGATTGCAAATTCATACGGCATCGTTATGTATCCGATACGGCATTGTTACGTATCCTATACTCCATCGATAGATACGCTCGCGATACGGTCCCGATACGTCAAGGGGTAATTTTGACGGCAACCAAAAGAGAAGAGGAAGAAGGAGGAGGAAGAAGGAAGAATGAAGAAAAAAAGAACTTACTTGCGCTTGCAGCTGTTGCGAATATTGAGTTGCAGAGAAGAAGATGCGGCTAACTAGTGAAGAAGATGACGTTAGGTGCCCTAATCACAATACGCACCGTTTTAGTTGCATGTTATACCTTTTAAAGTTTGATGCATTCATTTGGGCCCAGCCCAATAATTGAAACAAGTCATTATTACCCCAAAAGAAACCGCTTCTTTCAAGGACAGAGCTAGAATTGCAAGTCTGGGAGTTCAATATATAAAATACTAGTATAAAAATTACATAAATATTCAAATATTACATGTTAAAACTAAACATAGTTGCCCTAACTTATTCACGTATAACAATACTATTTATATTAACATGTAAATGCGGGGGGCCCAAGTTTTTTATCTCTCCGCATAAAATACAACATATTCAAAAGAAAGTTAAAAATAAACATGCTTGATCCTTGCCGACACCCAGCCTCTCTTATGAATAGGGAACAACACCACTTCTAACTGTGACATATATACTACTAGAGCCATCACGTTCATGTGTGTGTGTGTTTCTTTTAAAAGGGTTCATGTTTAACAAATGACATCAAATATTATCAGTACCAACGCACCAAGGGATTTGGTTATTTTAATGAGTTAGCCCTGATTTTTCTTTTTATACCCAGAAATCCACCAATCTGTAAAGGGAACAGCTATGCACACTTTTTCTTTTGACATCAATTTGTACAAGGAACTTTAAATTTAACAAACACTCAGAAATATAGCCACAGTAGCTGATACAAGAAAGAAGATAAGAAAAACCAAAACCGAAGTTATGGAATGTCAAAAACATAATGTCACCTGCAAACGTTTTTTTTATCAGGATAAGATATTCCATAAACTCTCTGTAAACTTTCACGATCTTTGTTACCCCTCCAGTAGGCTGCAGAAGCCTGGAATTGCAAATTCATGAATTAAATAAAATACAAGCAATACATTAAGAAACAGATATGAAAGAAAATCTTAGAAACTACAGCTATAACACACTGACAACACATGTCTTCAAGCATGTAAATGCTTTCACAAATGATGTATTTGGTATATGGGGTCCACGACAAAAGTCAACCAAAGGGCCACATCTATATACAGTTATAGTTTTGTCCGCTGGAAGACCATTGATGATTTCAACCTAAGCAAAAATAAATCTTAAATCAATTTTGAATGCATGTATGAGAAGTAGTTTTAAAAAGAAAATCATTCTATTGATTAGAAACTAAACTAAGCACCTTCCCTTACCTTGAATTTATTATCACAAAACCTCTCAAGGGCTTGTTCCCTTGATACTTCAATGCGTTCAAAAGGTTGTTTCCCCTGGGGAAATATATTACAACTAACCGTTGGTAATTTTTAACAACA
>NW_018925089.1:7207-22496 GCF_002207925.1 Prunus avium | reverse complement strand
CACTGCTAGACTGTAAACATGGCCTAACTCACAAATTAATCCCTCTTAAACAGTTCATTAAAAGCTAGCTCAAAATGAGACTCGTTTTTACAAAAAAATGGTGTATATTATGAGTTACATAAATCGTACCATACAATGTTCTCTTTCAAAAGTCTCGTTAGAGTATTTAGAAATCAAAACCAACCAACTTAATAAGAGATTTTGGAGGTTTAAGCAACTATTCAAAATTGTCAGAGTAAGCACCTAAGTTGAATTTCCCTCTCCATACATTTGTGTAATTTAGAATATCGCTTCATCAAAAAATAAAAATAAAAAGTGTCAGGGTGGGCACATGAGTTCGATTTCCTCATCGTATATTTGAGTAGTTTATAGTATTACTTTGTCAAAAAATAAAAAGAAAAACAGTGGGAGTAGGTGGCACTACATCTTCTTTAGAGAAATAAAAACGAGAGATGGGAATAGTTTTCTATAAAAAAATCTAAGCCAGAAAGTTGGTAACTAGCTTAGTAACACTTTGGTAGTACACGTTTTTCCTTTCTTTTTTCCTTGACCTTTTGTGGGTATTGGACGCATTCAGCTCTTTCTTTGGGATTTCCTTGTTTTTTCTTCAATTTCTTTGGGCTCTCTGGTTTGATTCTTTTATGGCTTGTGCTATGATGATGAATCATGACAGCAAAATTTGGCTGAGCAAGATTATTTTAATAGCCATCTAAGTTATCTTCGGTTCAATTTATTATTGCAATTTGATAGTTAAATATTTTTATTGACTTAGATTCCAATTGAAACCGTGTGGGGTTTTCTTTGGTCAACACCACCACGCGGACACAGAGTTATCCATCTCTCTGTCCCTCTCTTCCATTTCCTTTCTTGCGTCCCCTACACTGCTTCCCATTATCTCTATTGTCTTTTTATGAATTATTTTTGGGTTTATGCTAAAATAAAAAATTTCAAAACATTTAATAATAGCCCCTTCCTATCACAGTGCTTCTTTGTTATCCCCACTAGTATATCTTTGTTGTCCCTGTATAGTGCCTATTTATTAAAAGTAAAAGCTCCTAATTTCAAGGAAGAAGGCAAGTATTTTCCTTCTTTTTCATCTATTCCTACAACTTTCGTATTGATTATTTTCAGTGTGTTTTTTTTTTGGTATGCAGACAGTCAATTTTTGGTTGGGTTGGTTCTTTTCCTGCCAATTCTCTGGCTTTGTGATTGTTTTGGTGGTCTGCTGAGCTTATTGTCCACAGTTGACGTTTGCTTTTCATTGATCTCTAGTTTGCTTTTTTGCTGGGTATTTTTCCTCCGTCTTTATTCTCTTTTGCTTAATACATTTTCAATTACCAAAAGAAAAATTTAAGCTAGCACTTTACCATCTTCTTTCTATGTTACTACTGAGTGTGTTCAAAGCCAGATTCTGAGGAACCGTCTTTTCCAATGGCCTTGAGCACCCAAAGAGCCTCTGCATCTCTTTCGGCTGAATCGGCTCCTCCTCGATGGAAACATGATGTTTTTCAGAGTTTCAGGGGTGCAGACACTCGCAGGGGTTTTATGTCTCATTTAGACGACGAACTGCGGTACCGGCAAACAATAAAAACTTTCAAGGACGACCGAGACCTTGAAATAGGAGCAACTATTTCTCCGGAGCTGTTGACCGCAATCGAAGAATCACATCTTGCCATCATTGTTCTCTCCCCAAATTACGCTTCTTCCACTTGGTGCTTGGATGAACTCTCAAAGATTCTTGAATGCATGGAAGACACCAAAAGAATTCTGCCAATCTTTTATGACGTGGATCCTTCCGATGTACGAAACCAAAAGGGGAGATTTGCGGAAGCCTTCACTAAGCATGAAGAAAGGTTTAGTGAAGAAGCAGAGAAGGTGAAACGGTGGAGAGCTGCTTTAAGAAAAGTTGCCAATCTCTCTGGCTTAGATTCAAAGAATTATAAGTAAGCATGCATGCATGAACAACTAATTTCTGGTCATTTTATTTTTCTTCTTTGTAGGTCGGAAGCAGAGCTTATCAAAGATATTGTCAAATGTGTGTGGAGGAAAGTGCATCCAACATTCATGTTGTCAGGTTCTCCAGAAAATTTAGTCGGAATTGATTTTGCACTTCAACAACTATGTTTGCAATTAGCTCCCGCAGAAAATGATGTTCGCTTTATAGGGATATGGGGGATGGGCGGGGTAGGCAAAACAACCCTTGCTAAGCTAGTTTTTGAGAAAATTTCCCATCATTTTGAACTTAGTTCGTTTCTATCTGATGTGAGAGAGGTTTCTACAAAACATGGTACACTAGTTGCTCTACAAAGACAACTTCTTTTCCCAATCTTGAAGGAAGAAGTCCGAGTTTGGGATGAAGAGTCTGGAATATTGTTCACTAAGAAATGTTTATGGAATAAAAAGGTTCTTCTCATCCTTGATGATGTGGATCAATTAAACCAGCTAGAAAAACTTGTTGGAGAGAAAAATTGGTTTGGTTTGGGGAGTAGAATTATCATCACAACTAGAAATGAACGTCTACTAGTTCAACATGATATAGCGATACGATATAAGGTCAATGTATTAAACAATGGACAAGCTCTTAAGCTCTTTAGTCGACATGCCTTTAAGAAAAATCAGCCTGCGGAAGGTTTTCTAAAACTGTCTCAGCGTATCCTACATTGTGCCAAAGGCCTTCCATTAGCTCTTAAAACTTTGGGGTCTTTTTTGTATACGAGGGATCAAGATGCATGGAATAGTGTGTTGCGTAATGTAGAGAAAATTCCTAATCCAACAGTTTTTCATTCACTCAAAGTAAGTTATGATGGACTAGAAGAGATGGAGAAGAAATTTTTTCTCCATGTTGCATGTTTCCATAAAGGGAAGGATAAAGAGAAAATAGTTGAAATACTAGACAGTATCTGGGACATTTCCAGTCTTATTGGGATGGATATTCTTATTGAGAAATCTCTCTTAACTATTAAAAAAAATCATGTTCGTAGTGACATTGTGGAGATGCATGATTTGATACAAGAAATGGCATGGGAAATTGTTCGTCAAGAGTCTGTCGATGAGCCTGGTAAACGCAGTTGTTTGTGGCATCCCAACAACATTTCTCCTGTATTCATGAACAATACGGTAGGAAACTTATGTTAAAATACTAAGTTTAGAAGATAATATATGTCATTTCTTTTAAACGATATTATAGACTTGAATGTGCGATTAACTTTTCGTTTTTCTTAATTATAGGGAACACCCGCAATTGAAGCCATAGTCTTATGTTTGCCGGAATCAGAAGTGGTACACTGGAATTGTAATAAAGCCTTCTCTAAGATGCCTGAATTGAGGCATCTTGAATTTGATAATGTGATCTTTTCTTCAGGCCCCAAAGTTCTTCCAAATTCGTTAAGAATTATTCGTTGGAGCTGGTATCTTTCCAAATCACTCACACCAAAATTTCACCCACGCTTCCTTGTTAAACTAGAGATGCCTCATAGCAAACTTGTCCGGCTTTGGGATGGAGCAAAGGTAAGAGTACAGAAATATGGCATTTTATAATTCTTTTTTTGTTTAGCTTGTATCATTCTTTTGATACTTATCATTCCTCAACTTTTATGCACCGTACAGGACTTCCCAAAGTTGAAATATATTGATCTTAGTTACTCTCATAAATTGGCCAGTACCCCAGATTTCACACGCGTTCCTATTCTTGAGGAATTGAATCTGAAAAGTTGTACGAATTTAATTGAGGTCCACGCGTCTATTGCAGTTCTCAAAAGGTTGAAACGTTTGGACCTTAGTGACTGTAAAAGTATCAAGAGTCTCCCAAGTAAAGTGGAAATGGATTCTCTTGAATATTTCAGTCTTTGTGGCTGCTCAAAAGTGAAAAAGCTTCCAGAATTTGAGGGACATATGAAAAATTCGTTCAAGCTCATTTTAAATGGTACTGCTGTTGAGCAAATACCTTCATCAATCGAAGGTTTGGTTGGCCTTGCTGTAGAGGGTATGAACAATCGCAGAAGTCTCTCAGGTCAAATAGTCTATATGCAAAGATCCTCAAAATTTGTCAAACTACCAGGGGAGATGGAGTGTTTAGAGGAGCTTGAATTAAGTGAAAGTGCTATGAGAGAGCTGCTTCTTGTTATGATAAGTGACAAATATCTATCCTTACATCGATCATCAACTTCAAGGGATGGCAGTGCATGGTTTAGAATTAGAAAGAGTCACCCTGATCCTGCACCTGAACCTTTGGGTTTGGTGCTGTCTTCTATGAATGGTTTATACTCTTTGACAAGTTTAGATCTAAGGGATTGTAATATTGGTGAAGGAGTCATTCCTGATTATATTGGCTGCTGCTTGTATTCTTTAGAACGTTTAATACTTAGTGGAAACAATTTCGTTAGCCTTCCCGCGAGCATTAGATTCCTTTCTAAGCTTAGGTCTCTTGACTTGAGCTTGTGCGAAAGGCTTCAGCAATTGCCAGATCTTCCGTCAAGTGAATACTTATTCGTAGGTGTGGACGACTGTACTTCCTTAAAAAGGTTGTCAGATCCATCAAAGTTGAGCGAAGGAGCCAATGTGTATGATTTTATGTTTAGTTGTCTTAATTGCTTCAGATTGGAAGAAGAAGGCTGGATTAATAGAATATTTGCAATCATAATGAGATTGGCTCCTGACTCTTACCCTAAGGTAGTCTCTCTCGTTGAATGAATACATACCATGATTTTCTTTTATTACTGTAATAAATAAATATAATGGCAATTCTTTTGGTACAGGGAATTGTATGGCCTGGAAGTGAAATTCCAGAGTGGTTCAGTAATCAAAGTGTGGGAGATTCAATAACTGTGGAGTTGCTTCTACCCCCACCTCCACAATCATCATGTAGCAGCGACTGGGCTGGGATTGCTTTATGTGTTGTTTTGGAAGATTCTGAATATTTGCGAAATCAAACCGCCCTTGTTGGATATGATTATTTCAAAATTCAATGTTTGCGGGATCCGTTGGCGACTTTTAGAGTCGGGCATCTTAGGTCACAACACCTTTGTGTTTTTTATTTGCCTCGCCATCATCGCAGCCTCAGGAAGGCCTTGAGCAGTCATCTGTTTTCATTCGAAGTACATTATTGTGCAAACAAATCTTCCAACAGACTCAAAACAAGCTCGAATGTAAAGGAATGTGGGGCCCGTTTGCTGTACGAGAGAGATTTGGAAGAATTCAGCGGAATACAAAAAATCCCAAAGCCCAATTGGAAATCATCACTTTATGCAGCACTTTATGCAGACAGGCCCAATTGGTGGTAGTGGACTGTAGACTGGGATTTTGAGCCAATCAGCAAAAGATTCAACAAAGTCTAAATTATTTTGTGCTTGGTTCAATCATTCAATGATGTCAGTCCGCAGAATTCATCTCAGTAAGTTACCTTTTCTTTCCAGTTTTCTTTTGATCTCTTTCTTTTGAGTGTATCATAATGCTGTGCTACCAAACTGTTGCTATAGTGAAATAATGTGTGGAAAATGTTAGTATTGTTCTGAGTCTTCTGACCAAAAGAAAAAAAGGGAAAATTGTTAATAATGGCGAAAGAATGTGTGTGAAAAATCTAGGAGAAAAGGATGAAAGAATAAGAGGCAGAGAGAATTGTAATTATTGTAAGTATATTTCCTCTGTTTCCACTATATTGAAATTAGTATTTCCTATTATATACAGCTTCTGTAGATTTCTCTAGAGCTAAGGTTATTTACAAGGAATATGGAGATATGGACAAGTGTAGGCTTGCTATTGAATCAGCCGTTTTCCTTAAGAGTTTCTAAAGGAATGTGAGTGAAGGAAATTTGCTGCTTGATTTTGATTGCTCATTGCTGCTTTACGATTATAGCTGCTTTTGGATTTTGCAGCAGGCATGTAAATTAGCATCTTCGCAGTTATTTAAATTTAATTCGATATAAAATCAGGAAAGGAAAGGAGAGGTGGTTAGTTCATAAGGGAAGAGAGAATAACAGAGAAGAAGGAGAGGCAAAAGGAACTGTGAGTTTTAGCTTTACAACAAAAATTAGCAGAAGTGGAGCAATTAACATAAAAATTAACAAAAATCAGCTTATTTTCATTCTAATTGCTTATGTTGTATCTTTTATAATGATTTTCCTTTCTTAATTTCGTTTCAGTTCTCTGGAAAAGAATTGGCAAAGCCAGAGTTGAAGTACTGGGAATACTATCCAAGTTCTGTGTAGCTGGTTGCTGTGTGAACTCTGATCACTTCTGAGGAGACCAACGACATTGTCGATTTTGAAGTCATTGATGCGTTGGGTCCAAGGGGTGTTCTCATTAGCATTGGAAGAGGCCTTCATGTTGATGAACCTGAGTGTGTGCACTGTGCATTGCTGGATGGTTTCTGCTGAAATGGTTAGTAACTTGGGTGGGAGATATCTTTTTCTGCTTAAATGGTTTCTTCTGTAGGTTCAAGTCCACATGTTGTATATGTTTGATACAGTTGGGAGGTATCCCAAAGTTGAGATTTTCTTTAACGTCAAGCTGTGATAATTAACTAAGCTACTTTAATTGTTTAATTTGCTCTCAAATTAACTAAGACTATCTATCTATCCTCGCAGTTGGGGAAAAAACTGTGCATGCTTTGACGATGGCATTCAACAAGTTTCAAATCGAGCGTAAGGTAATGTTTTATTTTTCATCTACAAGGTTGGAGGAGAGCTATTCTCTTATTACATTTTGGTAATATAGTTTTCCACCATTTGCAAAAGTAATAACACATGCACTTGTTTGCTTTCATCTGTATATGTCAGATTCACCCAAAAGAGATGCAAAGTTGTTGTATATGTCCGTAACCATGAGTTGGTCAATTCAGTTAATGATGAGGAAAAGCAAGCAATGTATTGATGGTGGCTACTATTTAAATTGCTGTGTCAGGTTTTATTGTTTTCAGAATGAACAGATAATGTACAAATGCTTGAGACTATGACAATCATGATATCTGAAAACAGATAAGTAAACTGCCTAAATGAAGCATTTAGAACATAATCTTATTAAGTAGTTTTGTCTGAAAATGATAGTTACTTTTACCAAGTCTCAATGCCGTGCAATCAAACTGTTGCTGTAGACTGTAGTGAAGTAATGTGTGGAAAATGTTAAATATAGTTCTCTCTTGACCAAAAGAAAAAAGGGGTAAATAATTAATAATGACAAAAGAATGTGTGTGAAAAATCTAGGAGGAAAGGATGAAAGAATAAGAGGCAGAGAGAATTGTAAACATTGTAAGTATATTTCCTCTGTTTCCACCATATTGAAATGAGTACAGTATTTCCTATAATATACAGCTTCTGTAGATCTCTCTAGACCCTACACTTGTCCATTTCTCCATATTACTTGTAACTAACCTTTAAAACACACGGGCTACTATTTACTAGGTGGGTTTTTTTTAATTTTTTGTCCTTGTCAATACTGGATGGTTTGTTAAACGTTACTACCATTGTACTGAACCAAACTTACGGTTAATCGATCCGATTGTATTGAAACCTTTGGCACAATTAACAGAAGAAAAATTGTTCTACCGAACACTTTGGTTAACAAAATAGCTCATTACCGTTCCAAACCGATCTACGCCCATGTGGTGATTGCATATTGCCACATTAAACTTCATCTATATTAATGTAATAGACTTAAATAAATAATATACAAATAAAATATTATTCGCATATGAATAATAAAAAAAAATTCGTGAATAATATACAAATAAAATAAAATAAAATATTATCTTGTCTAGCCAACTTGAAATGTATTGCATTAATTATAAAAGCAAAAGCGAAAGCAGAGCTTCTGCAACACGCTTTCTTTCCTCAACACTCTTTTTGTTACCATGGGAAAAAAGTTCAAATGGGTTGGAGCTCCAGCTATATCCGGCCCCCAACATGAGACCTCCCACAAGAGAAAGAGGAAGGCAGAAAGGAAGAGTCCAAGGCTCGCAGAAAAGGCGATTGAAAGAAGATAAGAAGAAAGAGCTTTTCGTGAAGAAGAGGCGTGCTAGTTTTGGGGGTAAGTAGAACGACGCCGTCCCAGATCTGGAGGATCAGGAGGCTGCGAAGGTCTCCTTGGAAGAGCAAATGCAATTGAATGCCGATGATCTCAATTCTGGTGGTTTTTCTTTATAGAAATTTAGTGAAATACCCATTCCTAGACATATAACTATAAATATACCCTATACTATTTAATACATATAAACACACCCAAAATAAACCCAAAAATTAACAGCTGTCGATTTTTTAAATTTAATAGCAATGTTGGATTATTGTTTTGCCCTTTTGCCCAAAATAAATCCAGCTTCAAGGCTCAATTAAGATAATCGACGATTGCTCCTTCAAAATCTTGGAGCTGGTCTGTGAGACTCAAAATCTTGGAGCTGGTATGTGAGAAATCGACGAGCGCTCGATTTCACTAACTTCACCGTTGGAGCCGCAGTTCTAATTTTCATTGCTTTCTGGATCTCTCACTCGCTTTCTCACAGATCTTGCAGCTATTTCCAGATCTCATAGCTCAATCTCTCGCATCTCAGTCACAGGCAAGGTCGTTTTACAACTCAGGCGGTGGACTCGGGTCCTTATCCATGAGGCCGACTCTTTCCTCCACTGACAATGATGCTTTGGGGAGGCCTTTTCTCCGTTTGGTGAGATCATCGAATCGAAGATCATCAACGACCTTGAGACCGAGAGGTCCAGGGGCTTTGGCTTCGTCACCTTCAACAATAAAAAGGCCATGAGGGACGCGATCGAAGGAATAAACAGCCAGAACCTCGACGGCTGTAGCATCACCGTCAACGAGGCCCAGTCTCATGGAAGCGGCGGCGGTGGTGGCGCTAACGGAGGTTACAGCTGCGAAGGATATGGTGGCGTTGGCTACGGAGGTGGCGGTCATCGTGAAGGCGGTGGGGATAGTGTCTCGATGATGATTCGGTTTAGGCCACTTAGGTAATTTGTATTGATATTCATTTAAGTTTTGAATTGTGATTTTAATTTCTTTTTGTTTATAATTTGGATTGATTTCAGATTCGGTTTGGTTGTGAATTTGATCTTGTGTTTTGCTTTGAGCTGTGGTTAAAAATCTGTGATATTGCTCTTCTGTCTCAATCTGTGATATTGGTTTGAGTTGTGGTAATTTTATCTATCTAACTGGTTGTCTTGATCTAGAAACTTTGCTTGAGAACATTCTTTGTTGGATATTGCAGGCTTTGCAAAACTTTTTTGCTTCCTTGGTGTATTCTGCAAACGCAAGTTTTGATACCTTACTAGACTCTCTGCTATCAAGTGCTAAACCATCTCCCCAGTCAGGTGGAGTTGCAAAACAAGCTTTGTATTCAATAGCTCAATATGTGTGGTTGTCCTTTGCCTTACTGCTGGTGATCAGCAATGTTCATCTACCGTGACATGCTAACTGAAATTCTCAAAGATGACAGCGGTACAAATTCAGTAAGTCCCCCCTCTCGAAAGAAAACAACTCAGTTAGGGTTATCTTCACAGATGACAATGTTTTGGTTTTTGTAAGCAAATAGGGATAGACTAATTAACTTTTCACGATTTATTATTATTTGGTAATTTCGTGGTAGGCAAACTCTCGTTATAAATTTGGGGTAGATTGATTGAATCTAGTTGATTTATTGTTTTTTATTTATTATTATATAACTTTTATTTGAGCCCAGTATAATTGCTTTCTTCATATGATATGGGCTAAGCAGCACCTTGCTTTGCTGTGTCTCGGGGAGATTGGAAGGAGGAAATATCTAAGCTCCCATTACCATATAGAGAATGTTGTCATTGAGTCCTTTCAATCTCCTTTTGAAGAGATCAAATCTGTAGCCTCCTACGCTCTTGGCAATATTGTTGTTGATAACCTGCTCAAGTATTTGCATTTTATTTTGGACCAGATTGACAATCAACAGAAAAAGCAGAATCTCTTGCTTCATTCTCTGAAGGAGGTGCATTCTTCTGAACTTTAAGGGCCTGATTTTGTTTCCTGAAATGTTTTTCAGGTCGTAGTAGCTGAATGTTGAGAAGATAAAGCAGAGTTTCCGGATTCGAGTGTTGAGAAGATACTTAATTTACTTTTTAATCACTGTGAAAGCGAGGAAGAGGGTGTTCGCAATGTAACAGCTGAATGTCTAGGACATAGTATTAACAGTGTACTTCTATGACATAATATTAACAACAAAGCATGCTCTATATTTTGCTCTATATATAGCTGTGCACTTGAAGTTTATGATATGCAGAATATGATTTTTACTAGGAAGATAGTTCTATGACATAGTATTAACAGTGTACTTCTATGATATAGTATTAACAGTGTACTTCTATGACGTAGTATTAACAGTGTACCTTTTTTTTTCTTCTTGTAGAGGTATTTCCTTTTGCCTTTGCGATTGTTTCTGGTGAAACTATGGACAATTGGAGGTGGTTTCTGCAAAGGATATCGGATGTCTTGCTGGGTTTTTTTTTGAGTGTTTTGTATGAAATGGTATTAACAATGTACTTCTATGACATGGTATTAACAATGTACTTCTATGATATTGGTATTAACAATGTACTTCTATGACATTGGTATTAACAATGTACTTCGGGCTTTTTTGGATGTTTTTTAAAATTTTTTGTATGAAATGGTATTAACAATGTACTTCTATGACATGGTATTAACAATGTACTTCTATGATATTGGTATTAACAATGTACTTCGGGCTTTTTTGGATGTTTTTTAAATTTTTTTGTATGAAATAGTATTAACAATGTACTTCTATGACATGGTATTAACAATGTACTTCTATGATATTGGTATTAACAATGTACTTCGGGCTTGCTGGGCTTATTTTGGGTTTTTTTTTAGTTTTTTGTGTTGGGCTTGTTTTAAGTTTATCAATGGCAGTAATGTAATTTATAGGAACTTCAACACTCATTTTTTATGATAGTAAATGGATTTTGGGTGTGTTTCTAAAGTGCATTTCATATGGGGTTTTTTTATAATTTCAACTCCTATTTTGGGTATATTAGTGAAGCTCCCTTTTCTTTACTCGATTTTCTGCTGATTTCACTTTTATTTACGTTTTCTTAAATTTATTTCTTACTCCTCAAATTTAGGATGATATAAAATTTCTAATTTTTAGGAGTAAGAAATAATTTTAAGAAAACGTAAATAAAGGTGAAATCAACAGAAAATCGAGTAAAGAAGAACCAAGGAATTACTCTTCACATAATATTCCTAAATTTGAGGAGTAAGAAATAAATTTGAGGAATTATCCAGTTTTAGCATACATATAACTAAGACAACTAAAAAACTAAATATGAAGAATACTAAAACACTCAATCCAAACAGACTTATTCATTACCTTCAACCATATTTTCCAAGAAACAAATTTCATAGCGGATGCGTTGGCAGCCATTGGTCATCAGATTCCCTCTCGGCATGTTTGGCTGGATCAGCTGCCAGTTGGGATTCCTTAGTTGTTGGTTGCCCTTGTGGCTTTGTGTTGTAATTTTCCTTTTCTTATCGAAAAAAAAAAAAAAAAAGGCTTATGTTTTGGAATAAGTCGATTGCATTATGTTGTGTAATGGATGGTTTACTTGCAGCTTTACCATTTGACTCGCCTTAAGAGAAATATATCACACAAAAATAAATACCAAATTAAATGGAACCCAAGAAACTGTGAAGCTAATTTCTAGATATTTTTTTACCAAATTTCATACAACAATCCTCCACTTAAACTGACTGTTTACAACAATGCTAGGAATTTGTATGCAGACTACATATGCAATATTTGGCTAATCGATTTCACCAGTAGCCATATAACTAAATAAACTACGTCTAAAACCAAATGGGTATTCTTCAAGAATAAAACCAACCTTCTTGAAGCAGACCCATCTAAGTTATAATATGCAGTGGAAAAGAGAATAAAAAGAACCCCCAAGCATCCCAGTACCCTTACATGGAAACAAAATGCATAATTCAGAATTCTATAAAAGAAATTGTCTCACTAAATTTAACAAAAATAAAAAAACAGTGAATTTAAGGCTGAGATGTAATCGATTTATTGAAGAAAAAATAAATTAGGATGAGAGATCGATTGATAAACCTCTTTGCTAGACCAAATGCAGAACCCTACTTCATTTTTTCTTGTAGCACCTTCAAAGTCAGTCAACATTCTTTGTTGTTCTACAAAAGATATTTACGAACACAGAACGTTATAGAACACCTTTTTTTAAGAAAAAAAAAAAAAAAAAAAGACTAAACTTTATTGTGACTGAGCCAAACGGCTACAGAGAACCAAGAGTGGCCAAGCGAGCCACCAGAAACACATACAAAAGAAAGAAAAGAGAAACAAAAGACTAGAACAGCAACATTACAATATCACAGCATAACATCATAGAACACCTTTATTGTAAATTTCTTCAACACAAAAAATCCAGAACCAAAAAATTTGACGAAATTCTATTAAAGAAAAAAAAACTGAATAAAGAGAGGGAGAGAGAACAATGTATACCGCAACTTCCGTACATATACGCTGGCTCTGTCCCACAACAGCAGCAAGGGCAACGGCAAGCCTTTGTTCACGCACAAACAGTCACATCCCATTACCAATTCCAAAGCCTGTTCAATCCCATCACCTGGGAGAAATATAATCAAAATTAAAAAAGGGGAAAGAAATTGAAATATAGTGGAGGCAATTAAAAGATGCAAACCTTGTTTCTATGTCAAAGTCCACGAATAGATGTAATTGCGCCATTTTGTTGTTATAGTCCTGCAATGCACACAGTCATCAGCTTCACCCAAGCAGCTCTGAGAGCCAATTCAAATCCACCATGAACCAATCCATAAGCTCAAACATAAAATCCAATCAGATGACAAACCATTGTTGATGTATAACCCTTTGAGCTGAAGTCCCTGGCGCCAAAGCTTTATTTTCAGTTTGAATTTTATTCTTTTAGTTTAAATGCTATTTCTGCTGGTTGTAATATGGACCGTTGGATCATAGTCCAAGTGGCTTCTTAAGTGTTGTGTTAGATTGTGACAGATGTAATCATCTCATAGGATGATAGTTTTAACGGCTAGGATCAAATCTTGTGTAAAGGCAGTTAGAGAAGAATCTCTCTTCTCTCTCTCCTCAACAGATATATTTTGCTTAGTGAAATAGAATGAACAGTACACACTCTTCAGTTTCTAAATTCAGAGCAACGTTCTCTCTCTTTTTCTCATCTAAGTTTGTTTTCCTTTCTCCCAAACAGATCCAAAATACAAATATAAGTTACAGAAACTATGAATTCTATCATGGTATCATAGAGCCAGGTTCGATTGTTTGAGCTGGGCGTGATCTGTGAACAGTAAATCGAGCTCGATCTGAGCTATCGTTGAGCTGATTTGAAGATCGAAGTGGCGAGTTCTTGCATCCAGGTGTCTCATATGGCAGGATCGGGACCAGCTGAGCTTCGAACACCAGTTTTCAATGGAGAAAACTACGAATTCTGGAGTATTCGAATGAAGACTATTCTGAAATCGCATGGTCTGTGGGATCTGGTCGAGAATGGGTTAAATGACTCAGATCTGAAGAAGAAGAAAGAGGAGGCTGTAGACACTGAGAAGTCCATGGTGGCTCAGACTCTGATGAAGGATGCTCGTGCACTTGGATTGATCCAAAGTGCAGTTTCAGATCAGCTATTCCCAAGGATTGTGAATGAGGAGACCTCGAAGGGAGCTTGGGATATTCTGAAGCTGGAATTCAGAGGAGATAAACAGGTACGAAATGTCAAATTGCAAGGGTTGCGTAGGGAATTTGAATATACTCGCATGAAGGATAGTGAATCTCTATCTGTCTATCTTGTTAGATTGTTTAATATGTTGAATCAAATGAAGAGTTATGGTGAAGAGCTATCTAGGGAGAGAATTGTGCAGAAACTATTGTTTAGTCTGCCAAAGTCATATGATTCTATATGCTCTGTGATAGAACACTCTAAGGATCTTGAAACTCTGGAAGTTCAAGAAGTGGTTGCTTCTTTGAAGAGTTTTGAGCTCAGATTGGATAGGCACACTGAGAACTCTTCAGAGAGGGCTTTTGCTAGTCTGAATATTGAAGAAAATAGCCTAAGAATGAAGGTTTTTCTGGAAATCAGAGTTTTCAGAAAAGTTTTCCTGGAAATCAAAGTTTTCAGAAAAATTGGAAGCCTAATGATGAAAACATAGCAGCTTGTAAACATTGTGATAGGTTACATTATGGCAAATGCTGGTATGAAGGCAAGCCTAAATGTCATGGATGTGGAAAATTTGGACATATGATCCGAGACTGCAATGGAAATAAGAATGCACATAGGGTGAATTATGCAAATGAGATGGAAGAAACTGGTACTTTGTTCTATGTCTGTAATGCTGCAACTGATGTAAAGGTTAATCACTCTTGGTATATTGACAGTGGTTGTAGTAACCACATGACAGGAGATGAGGGACTCTTAGTGAATATTCAAAGGGATTTGACCTCTAAGGTGAAGATGGGAACTGGAGAAGTGGTTCCAGTTTCTGGAAAAGGAACTTTGGTAATAAAAACCAAGTTGGGTAAGAAGCACATTTATGAAGTAATGCTTGTGCCTGGTCTTGAAGAAAACTTGCTTAGTATTGGGCAAATGATGGAACATGGCTATCACCTTGTGTTTGGAGGAAATATGGTGAGTGTTTATGATAATCAGTCACTAGAAAACTTGATTGTGAAGGTGCAAATGACAAACAACAGATGCTTTCCATTGACAATGATGCCTGCGAGTGAGTTGGTCCTAAAAGCAAGTGTCACATATTGCTTGCAGACATGGCATAAGAGGCTGGGACATTTAAATGAGAGAAGTATAAAACTGCTTGAGAATCAAGGGATGGTTCATGGCTTACCTCACTTGGAGCAGATGTCAGTTGTATGTGATGGTTGTATGCTTGGAAAACAGCATAGGGATTCTTTCCCTTTGGAATCCACTTGGAGAGCTTCAAACCCTTTGGAATTGGTTCACACAGACATCTGTGGACCAATGAAGACAGAATCACTATCTGGAAACAGGTATTTTCTGCTGTTTACAGATGACTATACTAGAATGTCTTGGGTGTATTTCATTAGAAACAAATCAAGTGCATTGGAGTGTTTTATGAAATTCAAGGCTATGACTGAGCTGCAAAGTGGGTTCAAGATAAAGAGTTTGAGAAGTGACAGGGGTGGAGAATTCTTGTCAGGAGAATTTAACAGGTTTTGTGAAGAATCTGGCATTCAAAGGCAATTAACAGTGGCATACTCCCCTCAGCA
>NW_018925085.1:0-20523 GCF_002207925.1 Prunus avium | reverse complement strand
CCATCTTCTACTCCCAATGTTTCTCTCTGTTCTAAGATAGAAGCCATCCTGATTCTCCCCTCTCCCACTCTAAAACCTGTTTCTCTCCAAGAAATTCATGCTCTGATCTCTCTCTCTCTCTCTCAAATTGCTAAACCTGTGAAAGTTCAGCTCCCATGCCACATGCTCCTCATGCCAAGTCATTAACAAATTTCATGCGTTCCTTTGGGTGTTGGTGAAAAGAACCCGAACGTATTTTTCTAAGGCTTCAGTAAGTCTTTTAAAAATTCTTTCGGGAGTCTGGTTCTTGAACTCAGGCTTTTGAGAGGATCTTTTGTTCGCTTTCTTCTCCCAGCGGCCCAAGCCCATTCGTTAGGTTGCTGGAACAAAAGAACCCCCACACATGTCATGTCAAATTCGTTATGTTCTGTTGAAATTTATGTGGAGCCTACATGTCCAATAATAACATGCCAAGTGGATTTGAATTTAAAAAAATTATCTTTTGAAATTTCTCTCTTTTGAAATTTTTTATTATTTTCAAAGGGTTTAGGGTTTTTCAACAAAACCTAACAGATTTGGCGTGACATGTATGTGGAGCCTACATGTCCATTAATAACATGCCAAGTGGATTTAGATAAAAAAAATGTATGTTTTGAAATTTTTCTCTCTTTTTTTAAAAAAGATTTTAAATGTTAAACTATTTTTTTTTAAAAAAAACACTTCTTCATTTAGATCCACTTGACATTTTCTCATTGGCTATGTGTGCACCACATATATGTAATGTCAACAATTTAACAAAGAAATGTAATAAAATCTCACGGTGGGATCAAATTGATGTGTGAGGTGTAACATAAGGACCAATAATGTTAGAAAAAAATTATAAAGGATCAAAGGTGATAATTTCGCAAACCTCAGGGACCATTTGTGATAAAATCCAAAATATTTAAAACATTATTTAATCCACATGGCATCCACGTTAGCAATCTAACAGAAAATTTTGACGAAACGTGATGGCGGGACTAAATTGATATGTGAAGTGTAACATAAGGGACCAATAATGTCAGAAAAAAGCATAAATGACCAAAGGTGATAATTTAGCAAATCTCAGGGACCCTTTGTGATAAAAATCCAAAAAAGAAAAAGAAAAAGAAAAACGCTTCATACAGTGTTATAGTGGATAAACAAACAATTTTTCTTATTCTGGTTTTCTTATCTATTTTGAATTTTATTTGATTTTGTTTTTGTTTTAAACATTTTCTTTAATTTTTATTAACACTGTATTTTGTAAAATGACAAACTTACCCTTACAATTGACGGGAAATTTTATGGAAGTATAAGCTCATTGCAGACAGACCTAACGAAAGCAGATTTTTTTTAATACAAACGATAGTCCCAAAGTGTCTTAATTTTGATGTTAGATCGCTCCGTTATTGTAATGGCCCTTTGTGGCTAGTTTATATTTGTCACATCCCAGATCGGCTCCGCCGTAGCACGATATTGTCCGCTTTGGGCCCTCCTCTCTGCCCTCACGATTTTGTTTCTGGGAGCTCACGAGCAACTTCCCAATGGGTCACCCATACTCGCTTAACTTCGGAGTTCCCATGACTCCGAAGCCAGTGAGCTCCCAAAAGGCCTCGTGTTAGATGGAGGCAGGTATGTACATATAAGGCACATCACCCCCTCTCTGTTGGTCAATGTGGGATCTTACAATATTGGCCATTTGTGGCTAGTGACTTTCTTTACTGAATTATAAATGCAATCCTAGAATTTCTCAACCAAAAAAAAAAAACTACCGGGGGAAGGGTTGCTTAGACACTCTACCAAAGTGTCATGGGGTTCAAATATGAAACCACTAGCAGTTAAGGTCATTTTTCAATGGTCTGCACTTTTAATTTTCTAGAAAACGGATTAAATTGGGTATTGTCTTAATTAATTAATCAGCTAAAGACTAGATTATATGACTTATTAGTGTTGTAATCTTAGAAGGGTAATCTGTTGAATTAACCCCTGAACTTGTACATAACTCTCAATTTACACCCTGACCTTTTTTTTTAGCGAATTAAGGGCTCGAATGAAATTTTATTATCAATGTTCCCCCACCGTCAAAATTCGAACATTTCATCCATTAATCCGTCCATTTGACTCACGTTGACCCTTTTTTTAGGGTTTTTTAGGAGTTTTTTTTTTCAGCGCCTTTTTTTTTGGAAAACAATTGAAGAAAAAAAGGAAAATTGAAAAAAAAGAAAGAAAAAAAGAAAAAAGATCCTGAGAGCCCAGCCCCCACCCCTCGATTTCTTTCTCCCCTCAATTCTCCCATGACCACCCCTTGCCCCTACCACCCCTCCCCCACAAACCCAGAAATCCAAGCCAGCAACCACAAACCCAGCAATGTCAAACCCAACCCCACCTCCGATTCTTCCAGGCTCAACCTCATCTACAACCACCGCAATCTCTGACTGCTCTGCCTAATCCCAAGCTTCGATCGCCACCCCAACCTCCAGCGCCTTCCTCAACCACATCTCGGAAAATCTCCACAACGGCCTCTCTGAGCGCCGCTCCTGGTTGGAGCTCTTTCGCCAAGCCCCGATCACCAAGATGAGTTTGCTGATGAGAATATCAATTCAAACATAAACATATTTCACAAACCAGATGGGGCTTCCTCAGCATAAAAGTATAAAGCAAGTGGAGATGGTGGGTCCTAACTTGCTTGGTCCCCATATGATCTTCCCATGTTTTGTTTTGTTGATGGCGAGTGAGTGGTTTGTGGTTTGTTGTTTGCAGAATTCTTATAGTGCAGAATACTATATAGGATGTTAATTTGTCAACTACCAGGTATTCTTGTTGTTGGCGCGGGGGGAGGGGGGTGTGAAAAAACAGAACGGATTTGTGGTTTGTGGTTGCTAGTTGGGATTTCTGGGTTTGTGGGGGAGAGGTGAAAAACCAGATTTGGGTTTCTGGTTGCTGGCTGGGGTTTTTAGGTTTGTGAGGGAGGGGTGAAAAACCAAAAGGGGTTTCTGGGTTTGTGGTTACTGGCTGGGATTTTTGGGTTTGTAAGGGAGGAGTGGTAGAGGTAAGGGGTGGTCATGGGAGAATTGAGGGGAGAAAGAAATCGAGAGGTGAGGGGTGGGTTGCTGGGTTCTCAGGATTTTTTTCTTTAGTGTCTTTTTCTTTTTTTCTTCAATTTTCCTCTTTTTCTTCAACTTTTTTTCCAAAAGAAAGGTGCTAAATGACCAAAATAACCCTCAAAAGAGAGTCAACGTAAGTCAAATGGACGGATTAATGGATGAAATGTTCGAATTTTGACGGTGGGGGAACATTGATAATAAAATTTCATTCGAGCCCTTAATTCGCTAAAAAAAAAGGTCAGGGTGTAAATTGAGAGTTATGTACAAGTTCAGGGGTTAATTCAACAGATTACCCTTCTAAGATTACAACACTAATAAGTCATATAATCTAGTCTTTAGCTGATTAATTAATTAAGACAATACCCAATTTAATCCGTTTTCTAGAAAATTAAAAGTGCAGACCATTGAAAAATGACCTTAACTGCTAGTGGTTTCATATTTGAACCCCATGACACTTTGGTAGAGTGTCTAAGCAACCCTTCCCCCGGTAGTTTTTTTTTTTTGGTTGAGAAATTCTAGGATTGCATTTATAATTCAGTCAAGAAAGTCACTAGCCACAAATGACCAATATTGTAAGATCCCACATTGACCAACAGAGAGGGGGTGATGTGCCTTATATGTACATACCTGCCTCCATCTAACACGAGGCCTTTTGGGAGCTCACTGGCTTCGGAGTCATGGGAACTCCGAAGTTAAGCGAGTATGGGTGACCCATTGGGAAGTTGCTCGTGAGCTCCCAGAAACAAAATCGTGAGGGCAGAGAGGAGGGCCCAAAGCGGACAATATCGTGCTACGGCGGAGCCGATCTGGGATGTGACAAATATAAACTAGCCACAAAGGGCCATTACAATAACGGAGCGATCTAACATCAAAATTAAGACACTTTGGGACTATCGTTTGTATTAAAAAAAATCTGCTTTCGTTAGGTCTGTCTGCAATGAGCCTTATAACAGACTGCTTTTTTTTGGGGGGGTCAAACTTATAGGCTGGTTAATTACTCTGTATTTTGTGTTGTACTTTCAAATCCATGAATACCAAAAATTGCACGCGCAAATAGGTAACTAGTTGATTTTCCCCTCACAGAAATAAAACAATGTGTTGTTGTTGAGCCCCAAGGTCATTACAATAATGTACATCTTCCAGGATAGAACAAATATCGAGTACACAGTGCAGATGTTTTTTTTTTGGCTAGGGTCAGTGCAGATGTTATTCCACACAAAAAGTATGCAAGTGCATTGAAATAAAAGTGTATATAATTAATCAGAACAGCTCGATTTTTTTATTATCAAAGTGTTACTAATAGAATAGGAGCTTGATTTATATTCCTATTTTAAGACAAGAAAAGAGGGCCTTCTTGCACAACATGCATCAAAACAAATTGGGTAAGGTCATTTGGGTGCATCTGGAACAAGAAAGATGGTGAACCAACCACTACCAAAATCTACAAGATCCATTTTATTGCCACAAACTAGAATCCCTGTAAATCACTGGACTAGTAAGCTGAATAAATAGCAAACCATATATGCAAAGACGGCAAACAAAACATGTGAAATCTTTAATTAAGTTGCAGTTGATTAAGCCAAAATGCAGAAGCCCACGCTTAAACAAAATAAAGCACCGTTACATAATGTCACACACATGGATACGAAATGCAGAAGCCCACGCTTAAACAAAATAAAGCACCCTTACATAATGTCACACACATGGATACATGTAATATCCTTATTCGAATAATTTTTTGCAGATAGTTGAGGCTATAGATTGAGATTAGATAACAAACTTAGCCCACGCTTCTTCTTCTTCTTCTCAAACTGAGATATGAGTCTTTAGTTGCCTTCATTTTTTTGATAACAACACCCATTTGCATACGCTCAGATGGTGATATTGCAGAGCAGGAGAGTCCTATCTGCATCACAGAAACCAAACATTCCTCCAATCTTGTTGCTTGCAATTGGATAGGGCTGCCATCCTCATTGATTGTAATTGGTCTCACTCGTATGTCATTGTTGTATCTTTCATCATCACCATCTGCATCATCTCTTTCCATCAACAATGAAGGGTAAACTATGTCCATGGCATGGTCAGGCATTGCCATGGCTGTGAATTGGTGAATGCTTAGACCTTCTGTGAACATGTCATCTGTAGGTCTTTTTCCTATGAACATTTCCAGCAACAGTATTCCAAAGCTATAAATATCTCCCATGATGGAAACTTGGTCTCCCATGCCGTACTCTGCTGTTAATTACATGCATTAGTATGTCACAGTCAAATCATCTTTACAACTTAGAACTTATTATTTATGAGTTTATTGATACTTGTTTTATAGGAAGAAAAAAAAAAGGGGATTATCTTTTTTTTTTAATGGGAAAAGACTTAAGTTTGCATCATAATAACTTATTAGCAAGAGATAAAAAGAGAACGGCATAAACTCCATACCTGGAGGAATGTAGCCTATGGAACCCTTTAGCGCAGCTGAAATGGTGTGACTTTGGGAGGAATTCTCTGATGCTTCCAAGAGGAACTTTGCTAAACCAAAGTCGCCAACATGGGCAACCATATCTTCACCAAGAAGAACATTGCTTGGCTTTAGATCACAATGAACAATGGTCGTTTCACAATGGTGGTGGAGATATTCTAATGCAGAGGCAATGTCAATTGCAATATTGAGTCTTTGGATAAGGCTCAATCTCTTACTTTGAGATTGCTCATCATCTCTAGGATGCAGCCATGAGTCGAGACTTCCATTTTCCATGAACTCGAAAACTAGACCCTTGAAGTCATTACCTTGAGTATCAATGCTCGAGCATGCAGTTATGATCTTCACAAGATTACGGTGCCGTATGCTTCTTAAAGCTTTGCATTCATCAATGAAACTCTTGGAAGCTCCTCGTTGTTGAAGGTTTAATACTTTGACAGCAACTACCCTCCCATCAGTAGGAAGTACTCCTTTGTAAACAGAACCAAAACTTCCTGAACCAATCAGATTGTCTATAGAGAAACTGCCAGTTGATTGAACAAGTTCTAAGTAAGAGATTGATTTCCAACCCTTGTAAGAATGTGAAGCTACAGGTCCACCTCTTGACTTGTTCACCTTTGAACGAGCAACAATGAAGCATGACATAGCAATTATGAAGGCAAGTGCACAAGTGATAAGGATGACTACCTTTGGGGCAAGTAGTCGTTGAGATGAATGAGACTCTTTTTGGAAGCATGCATTTAGAAGTAATATTGGGAGGCCACCGCAAAGCCTATTGTTTCCAATAACTGAGAGACCACTTGCATTAGAAAAGATCCCTTCTTTAGGCAATTCACCCTCAAAATCATTATAAGAAAGATTGAGATAGTGAAGAAACGGAAACTTGCACAGAAATTCTGGAATCTGGCTTGATAAGTTGTTGCGTGAAATATCTAGATATTCCAAGCTTCTTAAACTTTTAAGCGATTGAGGAATTGTTCCTTCAAATTCATTACCTTCCAAATGCAGGTGCACCAACATAATACAATTGCCCAGGGTTGTGGGAATTTCACCTGATAACTTATTCCCAGAAACATCCAACTCAACAAGATTTACCAATTCACTCACTTCAGATGGTAAAGAACCCGTCAAAGAATTTTGAGAAATGTCCAAAGAAATTGAAAGGGATGAAACCCTGAAAAGCTCTCTAGGTATGGCACCAGTTATGTTGTTATTAGAGAGGTCAAGATCGAGTAGACTTTGGTAGCTCCCAAAACTTGGAGGTATACTTCCCTCAAACTTATTATTTTCCATGTAGAGGAGTATCAAGGAAGTCAAGTTGCCTAAGGAGGACGGTATCGGCCCAGAAAATTTGTTATTATTCAAATACAGTTCCTGTAACTTTGGAAGCTTCCCAATTACATCGGGGATACTTCCACTGAAGTAGTTGTTATCCATTCCAAGATCATTTAAGCTTACAAGATTTCCAATGCCATCATGGATGCTTCCGTGTATCAAATTTTGCCCCAAAGTTAGAATACGTAGTTGGGTAGAAAGGTTGGCTATAGATCTTGGCAATTCTCCTCCAAAATGATTAGTGTCAAGACCTAATATCTCTAGGCTAGTACAATTTGCCAAAAAGTTCAGAAAATTCAAGTCGCCAGTTTTCCCGCTTCCCAGTCTATTCCAAGAAAACTTTAGTCTAACTAAGCTTCGCAAGCTTCCAAGATATTCAGCAGGGATTGTCCCAGTGAGATGATTTTGAACCATATCAAGAATCCGAAGATTAGAAGAATTATACAACGATGCAGGAATTATGCCAGTGAAATTGTTGCCACCAACATAAAATTTTTCGAGTTTAGGAAGATTAATGCCGAGATTTGGTGGTAGCTCTCCATGCAGCTGATTTGCAGCAACACCGAAACAGTATATTGAAGAAATGTTATAGATTGAAGAAGGGACAATACCAGACAGATTGTTCGACCCAAGTATGAGTTCCTCCAAGCTTGTCAGACGCCCGAGCTCAACGGGTATGCTTCCTCGAAAATTGTTCCAGGAAAGATAAAGATCATGCAAAGAAGAAAAGTTTCCAATCCAGCCTGGGATTGCTCCAGTGAGATTGTTACCAGAAAACCCTAGAATTTTTAAATTCAACAATGAACTGAGTTGGCTCGGAATGGACCCAATAATATGATTGGAAATAATATTCAGCACACGTAGTTGTGTACAGTGAGATATATTAGTTGGAATTTTCCCGCCCAAGGAATTTTGAGACAGTTTGAGAGCTTGTAGGCTTCGTAGACGACCCATTTCTTGAGGAATCTCACCATGGAAGCTGTTGTTTCTGAGGTTGATTCCAGTAAGATGAGTAAGATTTCCAATAGATGGTGGTATAGAGCCTGCCAGTTTATGAGAACTCAAGTTCAAAATCAAGACTCTTTTGGTGGAAGGGTTGCACGTAACGCCAACCCAACTGCAGAAATGAATTGAATCATTCCAGGAGCTCATAACATGGAGAGGATCTTGAGTGATTCTTTTCTTCAAGTCTAGCAGCGCCAGGCGATCAGTTTCACTTCCAAAAGTATTACCACTGGACAGAGTTGCAGATTCCAGAGGTGTGCTCATGCATAAAAGAATGAGCCCATGAAGGAATGTAAACAAAATCAGCCTTCCATGAGTAGTACTTTGTGACTGCTCCATCCTTTTTGGAAAAAAAAAATTAACAGTGCAAATCAGAAACCAAGTGTTTGTCTTTTTCTTTTCTTTTGCTGGGAAAAGAGGAAACCAAGTTTCGTTATACGAATGGATAAGAGGAAGATTATATATATACCCCTCAAATAATTTGATTTAAGAAGGGTCCCCTACAAAAAAAATTTCGACGATCCAAACTATCTATTTTTCACATCTTCATTCATAGATCATCCTTTCAAAAAATCAAGCAACTTGAAAATCATTAAGACCAGTGGCAGAGCCAGAATTTCACATTAGAGGGGCCCTACGCAAAGTTATAAGACACTAACTAATCGTTTTGGCCCACTTCATAATATCATTTTATAAATAATTATAATAATATATACACATTCATTACAATCATAATTGTCATGAATTTTTTTTCTTTGAGAAACATGAATTTCATAGTTTAAATTAGTTGAATAGTAATCTCATCGACTACACTATTAAAGACTCAAATTAATAATTTATATTCCAACAAAGAGAAGAAAAATAAAGGATCATAATACCCAACACTAAGGTACGCAACTCATACATGAAAAAAAAAGGACAGAAATAAAAAAATTCACAAAGTTAAACAAAAGAGAAAAAGAAAGAAAGGTTGTAAATTTAGGAGTTTTTAGTGCAAATATCATAAACTAACCTAAAACAAAATAAGGGAGATAAGTAGATAGGAGATCAAAAAATTTATGGTTAATTTGTAGACAATAAGAACCTTATATGTTGTTTATTTTTATGATAAATATCCTAAAACTAATATAATATATTACGATATCATATATATCATATATAGTATATAAATAAAATTAGGTAAAAATGTAGTGGGGCCTGTGACCACCCTGGTCCCTTAATTAATGTCTCCGTTGCTGATTAAGGCATCTAATTGAGAGCAACACAGTGCTTCAAGAAAGTACTTAAATTTCAATCATTTAATTGAGTGGTCAATGATATCGGATTCAAGTGATTTTTTGTAGATATGATCTTTGAATGAATATTTACGAAATAGATGGTTGAGATTAGTGAAATACAATGCGAAGTGGGCCCCACAAGGGTGTCCCTAACAAAATCTCTTAGGCCTTGTTTGTTTCATGGAAAGGATTTGATGGGAAATCATTTCCCATGTCATTTGCCAAGGGATGGGAAATGAAAGATTCATTTTTCATATTTGATAATATTGAGAAAGTAATCGGAAAATACCACTTTATTTCCTTATAATTCAAAAAAGCTCCTACCGTGTTGTTTACACAGAATTGAAGACCAAAACTTTGATTATTTAAATAAGTCCACAGCGCATTCCATTGGCCCGAAAGTTTTTACTAAACAACCTTTTCTAACTTTCCAACGTTGGACTAAAGATTTTCCCACTCAAACTTTCCCTACACAAACTCCAGCAGAAGGAACTTAAACAAAATCAGCATCCCACTTTAACCTTTTATTTAATTTTGTTTTTGTTTTTAACATTTTATTTAATTTTTACTAACACTGTACTTTGTAAAATGACAAACTTACCCGTATAATTGACGGGAAATTTTATGGAAGTAAAGATTTTCCCACTCAAACTTTCCCTACACAAACTCCAGCAGAAGGAACTTAAACAAAATCAGCATCCCACTTTAACCTTTTCTTTAATTTTGTTTTTGTTTTTAACATTTTATTTAATTTTTATTAACACTGTACTTTGTAAAATGACAAACTTACCCGTATAATTGACGGGAAATTTTATGGAAGTATGTACTTAACAACATGGGCTAAATTGGCGATAAAAAATATTAGAGGGCTAAATTGACGATAAAAAATATTAGAAGGTTAAATTGACTGAAAAAAAAAGGTTCAAGGTGATTATTTCGACAAGCGTAATAATTTTTTGGCAGATAACCCTAAAAGAAAAGAACAAAATTAAAGAGCTTCACTGTTAGTGCTGGAAAATTGTAGTGGACGAATAAAAAAACTCTTAACAATTTTGAAAGTGTGCATAAAGAAAGAAATCGTATCATTGTGTGTTGGAAAAATTGTAGAGGATGAATAAAAAAACTAAAACACTTTTGAATGTCTGCATTACATAACGAAGAAATCTTGTCACATAAAAAATAAAAATAAAAATTCTTATCACATGAAAAAATCTTATCATTGAGAGGATGAATAAAAAAACTAAAACACTTTTGAATGTCTGCATTACATAACGAAGAAATCTTGTCACATAAAAAATAAAATAAAAAATTCTTATCACATGAAAAAATCTTATCATTGTGGTAGTGTTGGAAAAATTTTAGTGGGTGAATATAAAAAAATTCAAAATATTCTGAAAGCCAACTTTTCAAATGAAATATGATGAATCTGCTCTAATTCTTCTTGCCTAATTAGCCATTAACAATATATATGAGGCCAGCTTTGTCTGTTTTTTTTCCTTCTCTTTTATTATAATTACTTTTGCATCCATCGCCTAATGCGCCATTAACAATTTGATGAGACCAATTATGATGCTAGTGAATCTTGAAGGAACCAAAAAGATTATTGTCTCTAGCAGTTATTCTTTCTTCCGGCCCATCTACTCATGATGTCAAAATAAATACTGATGGAGCGCGCAAAAGTGACTCTGGTAAAGCAGGTAGTGGTGGTGTGTTTCGTGATTATCAGGGCCATGTTTTTGGGGCATTTTCGGCCAATTTAGATGTTCCTAGTGCAGTTCATGCTGAAGTTTTAGCGGTCATAAAGGCCATTGACCTTGCTTGGCTACATGCTTGGCATAATGTTTGGATTGAAACTGATTCGTTGTTAGTTACTAAATTCTTTCGCTCTCCACATTTGGTCCCTTGGCTTCTACGAGTTGATTGGCAAAATTGCTTGCATCGTCTCCAACACATGTCATTTAAGATTTCTCATATCTTTCGTGAGCGTAATCAGGCTGATGATGCTTTGGCAAATCATGGTGCTTTGGGCTCCGGTTTAATTTGGTGGGATACTGCACCTTCTTTTATTTTACCTTTTTGTCAGCGAGACTGGCTGGGCATGCCTAATTACCGGTTCTCCTAGTTTCTTTTGTTTACTCTTTCAGAGTTTTGGTCTCTTAGGTCAGCATGTTGTTTTGCTTTTCTATCATTGTCTTTCTCTTCTACAGGGTTTGGTTCGGTCCCCCCTGTGTTTCTTTTATGTTTTGTTTCTTATTAATAAATTATGATCAAGGGGACGGGCGGGGGGCTTCCAGAGTGTTGGTCCCCTCTTTGAGGGTGGTGGATGTTTGTGCATCCGATGACCGATACTGAAGAGCTAATCTCGCCTAATCCCTTGATTTATTTAAAAAAGTAGAAAGCAGCAATCAGCCTGATGTCATTTTCACTTCTTTATATTCTCTTATTTTCAAGAATTTTGATAACTAAACCTCTCTCATTGCTATGTACACATTGAGAGAAACTCTTTCAAAAGAAACAGCATATGCAGTGTCCTGTAATCATTCAAAGTAAAAACTATCTTGACTTGACTAAATTGTGATTATTTAGGTAGAAATCAACATTCATGGCTTTTGAATGCCCGCAATTATCTGTTAATTAACTTTTGACAACTTACAAATTACAAATTCCTTAATTAATTAATTCAAACTGTACATGCACGCCACAACCTACATGGGCCATCTTTCTAAGATTACAACACTAATAAGACAATACTCAATTTTAATCATGAATACCAAAATCCATGAATACCATGAATACCAAAAAATGCACGCGCAAATAGGTAACTGGTTGATTTTCCCCTCATAGAAATAAAACAATGTGTTGTTGTTGAGCCCCAAGGCCATTACAATATATAATGTACATCTTTCAGGATAGAACAAATATCAAGTACACAGTGCAGATGTTTTTTTTTTTTGCTAGGGTCAGTGTAGATGTTATTCAGAACAGCTCGAGCATTGAAATAAAAGTGTTGCTAGGGTCAGTGTATATAATTAATCAGAACAGCTAGATTTTTTTATTTTTGTTTTTATCAACTGTCCGGGAGTGGGGTGATTCAAACTTTGTTTTTATCAAAGTGTTACAATAGAATAGGAGCTTGATTTATATTCCTATTTTAAGACAAGAAAAGAGGGCCTTCTTGTACAACATGCATCAAAACAAATTGGGTAAGGTCATTTGGGTGCATCTGGAACAAGAAAGATGGTGAACCAACCACTACCAAAATCTACAAGATCCATTTTATTGCCCAACCCTAGAATCCATGTAAATCACTGGACTAGAAAGCTGAATAAATAGCAAACCATATATGCAAAGACGGCAAACAAAACATGTGAAATCTTTAATTAAGTTGCAGTTGATTAAGCCAAAATGCAGAAGCCCACGCTTAAACAAAATAAAGCACCCTTACATAATGTCACACACATGAATACATATAATATCCTTATTCGAATAATTTTTTGCAGATAGTTGAGGCTATAGATTGAGATTAGATAACAAACTTAGCCCACGCTTCTTCTTCTTCTTCTTCTTCTTCTTCTCAAACTGAGATATGAGTCTTTAGTTGCCTTCATTTTTTTGATAACAACACCCATTTGCATACGCTCAGATGGTGATATTGCAGAGCAGGAGAGTCCTATCTGCATCACAGAAACCAAACATTCCTCCAATCTTGTTGCTTGCAATTGGATAGGGCTGCCATCCTCATTGATTGTAATTGGTCTCACTCGTATGTCATTGTTGTATCTTTCATCATCACCATCTGCATCATCTCTTTCCATCAACAATGAAGGGTAAACTATGTCCATGGCATGGTCAGGCATTGCCATGGCTGTGAATTGGTGAATGCTTAGACCTTCTGTGAACATGTCATCTGTAGGTCTTTTTCCTATGAACATTTCCAGCAACAGTATTCCAAAGCTATAAATATCTCCCATGATGGAAACTTGGCCTCCCATGCCGTACTCTGCTGTTAATTACATGCATTAGTATGTCACAGTCAAATCATCTTTACAACTTAGAACTTATTATTTATGAGTTTATTGATACTTGTTTTATAGGAAGAAAAAAAAAAGGTGATTATCTTTTTTTTTTAATGGGAAAAGACTTAAGTTTGCATCATAATAACTTATTAGCAAGGGATAAAAAGCGAACGACAGAAACTCCATACCTGGAGGAATGTAGCCTATGGAACCCTTTAGCGCAGCTGACATGGTTTGACTTTGGGAGGAATTCTCTGATGCTTCCAAGAGGAACCTTGCTAAACCAAAGTCGCCAACATGGGCTACCATATCTTCACCAAGAAGAACATTGCTTGGCTTTAGATCACAATGAACAATGGTCGTTTCACAATGGTGGTGGATATATTCTAATGCAGAGGCAACGTCAATTGCAATATTGAGTCTTTGGATAAGGCTCAATCTCTTACTTTGAGATTGCTCATCATCTCTAGGATGCAGCCATGAGTCGAGACTTCCATTTTCCATGAACTCGAAAACTAGACCCTTGAAGTCATTACCTTGAGTATCAATGCTCGAGCATGCAGTTATGATCTTCACAAGATTACGGTGCCGTATGCTTCTTAAAGCTTTGCATTCATCAATAAAACTCTTGGAAGCTCCTCGTTGTTGAAGATTTAATACTTTGACAGCAACTACCCCCCCATCAGTAGGAAGTACTCCTTTGTAAACAGAACCAAAACTTCCTGAACCAATCAGATTGTCCATAGAGAAACTGCCAGTTGATTGAACAAGTTCTAAGTAAGAGATTGATTTCCAACCCTTGTAAGAATGTGAAGCTACAGGTCCACCTCTTGACTTGTTCACCTTTGAACGAGCAACAATGAAGCATGACATAGCAATTATGAAGGCAAGTGCACAAGAGATAGGGATGACTACCTTTGGGGCAAGTAGTCGTTGAGATGAATGGGACTTTTTGATGCAGCAGGCATGTAGACGCAATTTTGGGAGGCCACCACAAAGCCTATTGTTTCCAATAACTGATAGACCACTTGCATTTGAAAAGATCCCTTCTTTAGGCAATTCACCCTCAAAATCATTATAAGAAAGATTGAGATAGTGAAGAAACGGAAACTTGGCCAGAAATTCTGGAATCTGCCCTGATAAGTTGTTGCGTGAAATATCTATTTCTTCCAAACTTCTTAAATTTTTAAGGGATTGAGGAATTGTTCCTTCAAATTCATTACCTTCCAAATGCAAGTGCACCAACATAATACAACTGCCAAGGGTTGTGGGGATTTCACTTGATAACTTATTTCCTGATACATCCAGCTCCACAAGATGTATCAAATCACCCACTTCAGATGGTAATGAACCAGTCAAATAATTGTTAGACAAGTACAAAGAAATTGAAAGGGATGAAATCCCCACAAGCTCTCTAGGTATGGTGCCTGATATATTGTTATCAGAAAGGTCAAGTTCAAGTAGACTTTGGCAATTCCCAATATTTGGAGGTATACTTCCCGCAAACCTATTTTCATACATGTAGAGTTGTGTCAATGAAGTCAAGTTGCCTATGGAGGACGGTATCAGCCCAGAAAATCTGTTAGTATAAAGATACAGGGTCGCTAACTTTTGAAGCTTCCCAATTTCATCAGGAACAATACCACTGAGATAGTTCTCTTCCATTCCAAGATCATTCAGGCTTAAAAGATTTCCAATGTCATCAGGGATGCTTCCACGTATCAAATTTCTCCCTAAAAAAAGATATTTTAGTTGGGTAGAAAGGTTGCCTATGGTGTTGAAATTGGCCCAAATTAATGTTTTCTGCTTTTGCCTTGTGTCGACCAACTTTCATGCAGCCGAAAGTTGTGTTTTGTTGATAGAATTATTTATTAACAATTGGACAAAGGAAAGAGGAAACATGCAGCAAATCACGTGGCCAAAGGAATAGAAAAATGGGAAGCCACAATTGTTGAAAGTTGGTGGCCAATAATATTGCATGGAATGATTATGTCTTTAGTGGGAGACAATGCATGGTGCAATGATGAAGGATTTTTTCCTTCTTTGGCTGGCCATCACGTGGGTTGGCATGTGGTCATTAATTGAAGGTGGCTGGCTGGCTTTTGGAAAGTGTGAATGGCTTCTTTGCCATCACGTGGGTTGGCATGTGGTCATTAATTGAAGGTGGCTGGCTGGCTTTTGGAAAGTGTGAATGGCTTCTTTTTCAAATGCTGGTAGTTGTGCACTTTCGGCATATTAATGCTCCTTGTCTTGCGGAGCAATTTGGGAGAGATGGACCATATCTTTTGGCTACAAAAGAGGAGCAAGCCGTGAGTATGCATGTGTGTGGGCAGTGTGCCGCACCATTTGGGTGCCGTGAGCACCATTTCTCAGAGAGGCTAAAACAGAAGTGAGGGACACTTCCACACAGAGAGAAATACTAGAGAGCATCTCCATGATGGTGGAGATAAACTCCTCTTTGGCTACACGAGATGTTGAAGGAAGATCAAGCCATTTCAAGGTTGAGTCTTCTTCATTTGTTCCTTGTGTTGGTGGGAGGTTTATTTCTTTGTATTGTTCTTAGTGTGTTCTTTCCTAGTGAGCAAGAACAATTCCTGTGTTCTTGGCTCTTGTGTGTGGTTAGCTTGAGAGTGACTTGGGTGTATTTGGGATTTGGGTTGAGAGAGTTAAACTCTGTAATTCCTAGGATAGGTGAGAGGGTTAATCTCATTTGGTTGTAATCTCTTTTGGGATACTAGTGGAATTTTTCGCTGTCTTCGAACTGGATGTAGGCTACACACGGCTGAACCAGTATAAATCCTTGTGTCGTTTGGATTTCTGTATTTCATAGTTTGCTCTTGTTGTTTCAATGGTTTCATATCAACCACCCCAGTGCAATCCGCTTCCGCTGCGCACAACATATGGATCTTGGCAATTCTCCTTCAAAATGATTATTGTTAAGAGCCAGCAACCGTAGGCTGGTACAATTAGCCAAGAAGCTGAGAAAATTTAAGTTGCCAGTTTTCCCACTTTCTAGCCTATTGTAAGAAAAGCTTATCCGAACTAATCTTTGCAACCTTCCAAGAGTTGCAGCAGGGAGTGTTCCAATGAGACCATTTTGACGCAAATCAAGCATCCGAAGTCTAGAAGAATTTGACAACGATGTAGGAATAGTTCCTGTAAATTTGTTGGCACCACCGTAAAATTCTTGGAGATTAGGAAGATGGATGCCAATATTTGGTGGTAGCTCTCCATGCAGTTGGTTATCAAAAACACTGAAAACGTACATGGAAGAAATATTATATATTGAAGAAGGGACCATACCAGACAGATTATTCGAATCAAGTCCGAACCACTCCAAGCCTGTCAGACGCCCGAGCTCATTAGGTATGCTTCCTTGAAAATTGTTTTGACCCAGAAAAAGGCTTTTCAAAGATGAAAAGTTTCCAATCCAATTTGGGATGGTTCCAGTAAGATTGTTAATAGTAAGCCACAGGTGATTTAAACTCATCAATGAACTGAGTTGATCTGGAATGGAACCAGTAATCTCATTATGTTGAAGATCCAGCATGCTTAGTAGTGTACAGTGAGATATATTAGTGGGAATTTTCCCGCCGAAGGAGTTGTAAGACAAGTTTAGAGAGCGCAGGCTTTGAAGACGTCCCATTTCTTGAGGAATTTCACCACTAAAGCGGTTGTTCACTAGGTTGATTCCAGTAAGGTGAGAAAGATTTCCAATTGAAGGTGGTAAGGATCCTACCAGATTTTTAGAATTGAGCATCAAAATCAGGACTCTTTTGGTGGAATTGTTGCATGTAACACCAACCCAACTGCAGAAATGAATGGAATCATTCCATGAGTTCATGACATGGAGAGGGTCTTGAGTGATTCTTTTCTTCAAGTCCAGCAGCGCTGCGCGATCAGTTTCATTTCCGAAAGTACCACCGCTGGCCCTGGGTGGTAGAGTTGCAGATTCCAGAGGAATGCTCATGCTCATGCATAAAAGAACGAACCCATGAAGGAATGCAAACAAAATCTGGCTACCCTGAGTAGTGCGTGAATGCTCCTCCATCCTTGTAAATAAATACTGAGCAAATCAGAAACCAATAAGTGTCTGTTTCTTTTCTTTCTCCTTTTGCTGTCAAAATAAGAAACCAAATGCAAAAGAAAGAAGAAACCTCATTACATAGAAATGAATGTTGATTGAATGAATGGCCAGGGAAGAACAATTGATATAGCTAGTAAATGTGGGGACCAACCAAATTAGAGTCAAAGCTTTTACTAATTGAAGACCAAATTTGCTGAGTTGTTATAGCGGTTCAACTAATTTGCTGAAAAATCTATTGTTGTGATTTGAATACTAAAAGAGGACTCTGTTTCTTAATTTTGCATTATACTTATTTTCTATATCTGCAGGCCCTACTTGAGAGGACTCGCCCCGAATTCCTAGGAACCCGAGACGAATCCTGCGGAAAATTTCAGCATCAAACCGATGCCGGGCCCACTAACTAAAAATCGAGCCTCTTTTGTTCAAAAAGGAAAAAGGGCCCGAGACTTTCTACCGAAATTTTGGCAGAGTCTCTCCTATAAATTGAACATTTCCCAAAAATTCCAACCTGCATAAAACACATTTTAAAACACCAACTGGCAGCATGCACAAGTTAACAACATGAAATCACATAATAGGCCTCCGGCCTTCAGATAATTCGAAACATACCCAATAATGATTCGCGGCTGCACCTGGTGAGACCCCAGGCTGCCTACGTATCCTTTGACAAGGGATCAAGCCACACGTAGTTCTCATCATCAATGGCCACAACTCCAATAATATACCATTATTCAAAGCAGAACCAACAAATACATTTCAAATTTATCACCATTCAAATTCCAACAAAACACAATGAACACATTCTCAAACTCTTCCTTTATATCAAATCAACCCTACAACCATACCCTATCCAAGGCGTATGTACATGGAACACATTATCGATTTCTTCCCTTTATATCAGTTCAATCCCGCAACCATACCCTAACCAAGGCGTATGGGGCCAAACAATACTTTCCAAAATCCATGACTTATAAGTTCATACATATACAGGGTACTCACAAAATACCACCTCACAAATCTCAATCCAGAATTTAAGACCACATATATCAATGTAACATGTATGCCTAAAAATGAGTATATAAGTATATATATATAATAACATCCACCTTTCACCATCATCGTGTACCAGGGGAAACAATCCATCAGGGGATTGTTGACTAGCTCACACTTATCCGGCCCTCAAACGTCCATGTGGCTAGGGATGAGTCGTCCAACTGGGGGACTGATACTCTAACCAGCCCGTACGGACGAAGAATCAAGACCCGTACGTCTGAAAACCGTCCTACGCGCGCAGACTACCCAATCAAGGGTCTACAGCGACACCCCGTTAAGGTATACCCCGGGTTCCGTCATATCCAGACCATATCACAATTTTTCCGGCATCCAACAATTCCAGGATCCGTGACCAATAAAGCCCACACGCCCGAAACCTGGCACGTGTGTGAATAGTATATCCAGACCATATCCAATCCATATCCATTTCCATGTATCCTACCCCCATACACCGGAACATCCAACGCCACGTATGGGGCCCCCCACACGCCGGAAACTCCAGACACGTGTGACCTAACAATCACATAATACCCCCATACACCGGAACATCCAACGCCACGTATGGGGCCCCCCACACGCCGGAAACTCCAGACACGTGTGACCTAACAATCACATAATACCCCCATACACCGGAACATCCAACGCCACGTATGGGGCCCCCCACACGCCGGAAACTCCAGACACGTGTGACCTAACAATCACATAATACCCCCATACGCCGGAACATCCAACGCCACGTATGGGGCCCGCCACACGCCGGAAACTCCAGACACGTGTGACCTAACAATCACATAATACCCCCATACGCCGGAACATCCAACGCCACGTATGGGGCCCGCCACACGCCGGAAACTCCAGACACGTGTGACCTAACAATCACATAATACCCCCATACGCCGGAACATCCAACGCCACGTATGGGGCCCGCCACACGCCGGAAACTCCAGACACGTGTGACCTAACAATCACATAATACCCCCATACGCCGGAACATCCAACGCCACGTATGGGGCCCGCCACACGCCGGAAACTCCAGACACGTGTGACCTAACAATCACATAATACCCCCATACGCCGGAACATCCAACGCCACGTATGGGGCCCGCCACACGCCGGAAACTCCAGACACGTGTGACCTAACAATCACATAATACCCCCATACGCCGGAACATCCAACGCCACGTATGGGGCCCGCCACACGCCGGAAACTCCAGACACGTGTGACCTAACACTGTAGAGACCAAAAACCTCTCAAACATAAAACCCATAACTGGGGAAGTACCTAAGGTAGTGCTAATAGCACTCAAACTGACATTCTAACCCCTGTCTTTCTAGCATCTCACATCAACAACCCAAGTACCCCACACATATCCTACATAGACAGCAATTTCTCAAATATATAAATCTACACTCCAGATCATCAAACATGTCGAACTCAAATATATATATCACACATACTTCATAACATATTAAATCCGTTAATTAAGAATATAATATAATTCAAATAAACCATTTAAAACAATATGCAATAAACTATCCATATTTGGTCAACTGGGCCCGTGGGCCCCACGACCTTCGTTTTACAAACCGAAAGTTCCTATAGGTTCCACCAGGTCTAGGATACACGTCCTGCAAATTTGGTCCAGATCGGACGGCCGGATCGCTCACGATCGCACGATCGGACGGTTACTGAAATCCTAGCCCTAGGGTTGGCATTTCCGGAGTATCCGGGACTCCGTTTCACGATCCGTCGAATCCTACACAATTCTAAGGATGCCCAGGTTAACATATAATAAATTCAAGACCATCCAACGGTCCAAACCTGTCGAACCCGGATAACGCGAAATAGTCGATATCCGTTCGAGACTCATACGGTATCCAAATTGAGATCCGTAAAATCCTACGCGCTCGTGACGACCAGGAGATCATTTTAGGACATAATGTCTCCCTGCTACAGTACCCACGCGTCGACACAAGCACCGGCAGCGCGTGGGTGTCCAAAGCGATAGCCACTCGCCGGAAAAACTTAACATCTTGACTCCAAACTCCTACCCTAGGTAATACACCTAATTTGGAGTCACTTTTGTTCTTGGGCATACCCCAAAAAGTGACCGAAAGTGGCTGAAAACGGATGTCGAAACCTGCAGATTTTTCAATCGCTTAATTAACT
>NW_018925083.1:1785-49732 GCF_002207925.1 Prunus avium | reverse complement strand
TTTTTTTTTTTCTTTTCTTTTTCTGTATTTGTTGGCCTGGGTGGAGGGTGGAGAGGAGCTGGGGTTCTGGTTTCATGGGACTTGGGGTGGAGGGTGGTTGTGGGATGGGTTTAGGGGTTGGAACTTGAGGGTGGTGATCATGAGAGAGAGAGAGAGAAAGAGAACACAAACAACAATTTATATCACCCATTTATCACAACTGTATCACCACTTTATCACCTATTTGATGAACTTATGACGATTATGGACAGTTTTACCCTTACATTTAACGGCAACATTGACAGAGTGTAACGATAGGACCAATGGACCAAATAATATAGAGTTGATAGACCATTTGAACGAATAATTTAATTGAGAGACCAAAATGTAAATCGGGTATAAATTTGAGGACCATTTGAGTAATTAACCTTATATGTTTATTTTTGTGTATGATATTATTCTGAACCAAAACCTAAGTACCATTTGTAATAAAAGTAACACGCGTCACCATACCAGTAGTTTCTGGAAGAAATAGCATGTACCTTCCAACATCTAATCACTGGACGAGGTTTAAGTTAAACCCATTTCCCCGTCGCACAGGCCTCCTCCTCCCTCTGCATCTCTCTCTCTCTTTCCCCTCCGCCACCACCACGAAGCCAGAGAACAAGTCGTCGCCGGAATCACTAACCTCCTCTCTGAGCTCTCAAAACTTTCTATTCCGACGCCACTGCCAAACAACGTCTCTCTTCTCTGTTAGTCCCGATGTATATATTAGAAGCAAATTTGTTTAAATGGTTTTTATTTGCATATAATTTTTATTATTATTTATGTTATGCCTAAGCTTTCCAACTCTGACAAACAGGCGCAGCTCTCTTTCTCTTTCTCTCTAACCTTTGAGTTAGTGGCTCCATGGCATACGATGGAGGCAAACTCAAGTCGACCTCCATCAATGGTGTCAAGATGTACAGCGTTGCTTCCCAACAACGTTCTCTCGCCACCTGGCTTGACCCTAAGAAGCGTCAAGCGCTTCGCAAAGACCAAAGTATACCCCTCTTCTTCTTCTTCTGATTTGATTTTCTTCCAGTTAGTTAATTTTGTTTTAATGGAGATACCTTTTGTTATTCTGTTTATGATTTTGTCGACATTAGAGTTTAGAGAACTTCATGTAAATTTATTGCTGATTTTGACGACTTTCACTGAAAACCTAGACGAATATCAATACCTTGGTTTTCTCATTCTAGGGTGCTAATCATTATGTTGGAATATGTTAGGATAAATTGCATGCTATAGAGCAGTATAATGTTTGTTTTAATTTTTTCTTTGTAATATTATACGTGCTTTATAGATTGAAGTTGAACAATTAAAAATCATCAGTTTTAATCATTTACATTCTAATTTTATACTGAGAATTGACTCTCCGCTAAATATTCTTATAGAAAGATCATGTGTTAAAAAAACTATTCTTATTGGTTATGTGCGACTGGAATTATGTTTGCATACTTCAAGTCAATTTCTCAATAAAGTTTAATTTGCAACCACTTTAAAACCCCGGATGGTGTTCGTGTAAAATTCTGGAAGTGTAGGTTTAAAGTGAAAATCTGCTGATGCAATTTGCAAACCGTGTTCACCTGTAGTAGAGGGAGGAATACAATCCTTCGTCGGGTATTTATTTCTTATTTCATTCACTCAATGATGTCAGAGTTTTGGACTCCACAAAAATAAAAAAAAATAAAAAAAATTTAAGTTTAACACAAATGTGCTTGAGTTCTGAAGTCTACATTTCCAATCAAACTTATTAAAAGGGAAGGCATCATAACATATGATTAATTTCTATGGACTATGATCATTTGAGAATCAGTCTCAGATGGAAATATGTTTTCAAAATCATCTCAAGCTGACACAAAACTTTTTGGCATTAATTTCATCTAATGGGAGATCTTTCTTCATTGTGTGTTTGTCAGATTATATGCAAAGGGTGGACTTGATCCAGGACTTGAGATTTGAAACTGCAACTACTAAAATCAAGGCAACTCCTGATGGGGAGTTCCTAATTGCAGCAGGTGCCTTTAAGCTTTACTTTATGTTATGTTTTATTTTCACAATAAAAAGGGAATTCTACATAAAATGTCTATTTGTGAGTTGCGGGTGTACGCATTTGGAGTAAAACATTTGAACTTGTACCAGTTGTGATTTTTACTATTGAAATTCAGGTATTTACCCACCACAAGTCAAAGTATATGAGCTGAGGGAACTTTCACTCAAGTTTGAAAGGCACTTGGATTCAGAGATAATTGATTTTGAGGTAGTTTAGTTTCACTCATTTCTGATGTAACATGATCTTTGAAATATTTATTCATGGTCCATGGCTGATTTGTGTTCAGCATCTGCTGATTTTTTCAGTTATTTTATCGGTGCAGTGGCTTCTCTCTAAATATTTTTCTAGTGGCTCCTCTCTAAATATTTTTCATTTTTTTGGATTTTCAGTTACAATTATTTATGTACACTCTTGCTCGCAATTGCTTCTTTTTTCTTTTTCACTTACCTTAGCTCTTGCAATTTCAGTTAGTTATTCTTGTAGAGTAAGGATGAGAGCATTTCTAAGGAATATAATGAAGTCAAAAAAATGTTTAATAGTTAATAGAACTTACAAGAGTTTTATTTATTAAATAGCAAAGAAAAATGCAATTGGATTTTTTATTTATTAAGCAACTGAAGAGCATCGCTTGGGCTGAAACCCGACTATTTGATCTTACAAATGCACCCTTTTTTCTCCCTTGGTCAAGTATAGTTTCCTTCTGAATGGTACTTTTTCCTCCTTCCGAAATCCAAAACTTGAATACTCATTCAAGTTTTCTAGGTTGTTTATAAGTTAAATGCCAATATTATGATTTGGATATCATTGTTTCATGTTCGCTACTTAATGGTGCGAATGTCATGCTGTATTCTCAATATGTTCTCATGGAACTTAAAATATTACTGACTCAACTTTTCATTACTCATTCAGGTTTTGGCTGATGATTATTCAAAGCTTGCGTTTTTATGCGCCGATCGCTCTGTTTATCTACATGCAAAATATGGAAAACATTACAGTGTGCGAATTCCAAGGTTACTCTTTATACTTTGTTTATGTCAATGGCTCATGAATGGAAATAGTGTTTAAACCATGTGTTTGCTTTATAAACTTTGAACTCTATGTTTCATTGTGCATTGTGGGTATTCTTTTCTATTTCTGTTTCTTTTGGCTGTTATGTATTATTGGGCTGTTTGGATAGGATATTTGAGGATGTGAGGGGCGATGAGGGGTTTATTTGTTGAAGAGGATTTGTTTTTGGCCATCTCTTTAGGTATTCATGTCATCAGAGTTTTGGGAGAGCTTATTTTCCGTTTGTTTTTCCCAGGTTGGAACGCTTTGTTTCTTAATGCCTTCTGTTGTCTTGGATTCATAATCCTATAAAAACAAAGACAAAACAAGAGGGAAAAACAGATACAGAATGAGTAGCTTTATGCATGTGTGTGTGGATGTATATTAAAGGGGAGTTTGTGTGTGCTTGCCTGTGTGTGTAATTGTATTTTTGAATCCTTCAACATATACACCACAAAATGACAGTGGCCTTTATTGGATCAGTAAAAATATGAAATGATGTTGTTTTCACACATTTATTATTTAAAAATGGACCCGCAATAATTCAGAATCTTCTCCCTTTTGGGTGTCATGTTAGCACCATCTCTATCATTGAATGAGTTGATAGAATCACCAACCCATTAAAGAACTACCAACTTCTTAGAAATGGGGAAAGGTACGTACATAAATACATAAAATGGAGGGCTCTATGTTTCTTTTCTGAATTTTTTTTTCTTTTTTTTTTTCTTGAGTATTTGGTGACCCTCTCTCTCTAATCAAATCATACTTATTTTTTCCCTTTAATGTTACCCATGTTGAGTTTCATTAAATTGTTTTCAAAACCTACATGGCACCAATACAGTAATGAATACTTGAGCAACTACATTACTTTAGAACTAAAGTTTAGCACATCTAGTATTTTACCAGAGTTACTTGCTTTTGTTTGAGCCCTCTTTTTCAATGTATGTGAATTAAACTTTTTATCCCTACATTTCGAAAATTTATTTCTACTACTTGATAATATAACTTCATAATTTATTCACAATTAAAATTATGTTTATCATTTTAAAAATAATCAAAGATAGTATAATATATGTAATTTAGTTTAATACTTGTATACTGCATGGGTTGTAGCTTGAATAAGTTTGATATGCTTTCTGCAATGAATTTATTGAACTTGTGTATGCAGAATGGGAAGGGACATTGTGTATGATTGCTGGTCTTGTGACTTACTTTGTGCTGCCTCTTCCCCAGAATTGTACAGGATTAATCTGGAACAGGTTTTATTGCTTAACTGGACTTTTCTTTTTAATCTGCTTTAATTCATAGGTATGTTGATAATAATTTTGACTTGTTTGCAGGGGCGGTTTCTCTCTTCCCTGAGCACACAATCAACGGCACTAAATGTAGTTTCTCGGAGGTTGCTTGTGATCTGATTTTTTTATTTTTATTTTTTTAAAATTTGTTTATTTTATAACTATTTTAGGTTCTTTGTCTTATTTAGTTATCAGATATACGTAGGACTTTCTTATGTATAGTTATTTTGGTTAATTATCTTAGCGTATGGAGCTTTTCTTTTAAAATTTCAGCAAGCTTCATGGTCTAGTTGCTTGTGGTGGTGAGGATGGTGCCGTGGAGTGTTTTGACTTGAGGATAAAATCTTCGGTTGGTAGGATTAATGCTGTCGCACCTGCTGGTGACACTGACCAGGTAACAGTCCTTTGATCTATTTGTTTTGAGTAAATATTCGTTAATGAAGACCAGGTGAAGTCTAATTGGTTGCCACAATGTAGTTATTTTGCAAATCGATCACCCTTTGAAGTTCAAATTATTTTCAAATACTACGTTGGTCACCTGTCGGATATGTATGTGTCTATTGTGGTTGCAGGTGAAGTCTAATTGGTTGCCACAATGTAGATAATTTGCAAATCGATCACCCTTTGAAGTTAATATTATTTTCAAATATTATGTTGGTCACCTGTAGGATATGCATGTGTCTATTGTGGCTGTCTGGATAATTTGGTCATGATACAAATGCCAATTTTTTTCCTACGCTTTTGGAAGATGTAACTATGGGTATGGTCGGTAGTATGGTTTGACAAGTTCGGGCAGAAATTCACCCCGATCAACCCTGTTGATTTTGACTTACTTGAAACTGTAGAGTTATACTGAAAAAAAGGAACTCACCAATCCCAACCAATGACTATCAGTTTGAACTGGTTTTGTATCTCTTTCAGTTTTGTTCTATTTCACCCAGGAAACAGCAGATGTTTTTTTGTTCGTCACAATTTCAAAAAGACAGTGTCATCAACTTCATTGCTCCATTTTAAATTTAATTCAAAATTAGTTCAAATCCAAGAGAAATTACGGCAGATGCTTTAGACTACATAATCAATGTTTCACCACAAAGCGTTGTTGTAGTAGTTTGACAAGAGCACAGTGAAATGAGGGCCTTATGACCTTCTTAGCATCAGTTTTCCTGTTTCTATTTTGATATTGTCTCAATTGTTCCTTATCTTTTTTGACAATGGAAATAAAAGAAGGAAGTGGATTGAATGATCCGGCTGGTTCATCAGTTCAGCGACAGATGAATGGCAGGGGAATAAAGTTGTATGCGGGATTCCTGTGAATGATGATCTTTTCTCTTCAACTATTAATCAGACACGATTTTGCTTAATCTGGCTGCCTCCTGGATTTGCAGGAGGTCACTGCATTGGAGTTCGATGAAAAAACAGGTTTTTTAATGGCTGTTGGAAGCAGTGCAGGGAAGGTATGGCGTCATTCTTCTTTTCGCTAGTAAAGGTATCCTGTAATTTGTATATATATATTTTTTGCTGATATAGCTGTGATCTCATTTTAGTTATGTGTGTTATCAGAACTAGGCACCATATTTGTCGTTGTCAACCATGCAATATCTGTTGTAGTTTTCGTCAATTTTGATTTTTTATTTTAGAGAATTCTCTTAGATTATACACTTGATAGGTACTGTATATCTTTATATGCATACTGCATGCATAGATTATACACTTAACAAGCATAAAAATGTTTGAGACAGCCACTTGTTAATCTAGTGGCTTCTGGAAGAGTGACAAGTACTCTTTGAAGTGAAAAACCAACGTGCCAGCCAACTTGGGAGCTAATCAAAACTGTTTGTCAAATTATCAACAATTTTGCATAGACTTTTCTCTTATTAAGAAGTCATGTGAATTGTCTTCTTTATGTCTACGAGGGGGGAATTTTAATTGTCGTATTTAGGCCTTGCGGTTACTTGCACCTTAGTGCATTATAGGAAATTGTTCTATTTTTCAGAAAGTGCATAGTCTCTTATCCAAATAGAGATGGTCTTAACGTGGTGGTGGGATGATTTTCCCTTGGCTACAATGTTATTAATGAAGGTGGAAACAAGGTTTTGTAAGATATCTGATATTAAAATAAGGTAATCAAGATAAGAGATAACTGGGATCAAACATCAGGTAGGTGGTGATTTACATGGTAAATTTGGTTATGCAGTGGATTACAGGTTTATGGTCTTTTTGTGGAGATTACTGAGTGCCTTGTTGGAGGATGTGGTGATAAAAAAACAGTTGGGGGTATAGTGTCACTAACTTATAACTGAAGAAAAGGTAGAGGGATGAGGACTAGGATATATGGATCTCTTTGGGCAATAATGTTATGTTGTGAGTGGAGGCTAAACAGAGCAGATTCAAGGGCTTGGAGATTAAACCGACAGGGAATTTCTCTTGCAAATCTTTTTTCAGATATCTTTGTTGGGAGTGAGTCTCGTTTTGTGTTCCTGAGTTATAATGGTCATTTATTTTTATTTAACATGTTACATGTATAATTGTAATTGTATCCGTATTCTAGTTCTTCGAGAGCTGCCGTATCACTGTATCATATTGTATTGTGAATTCTGTACTCGTATCTGTGCAATATAGGCTGGCAGGCACCATCACTTCTTTCACCTTCAGTTGTAGTCTTGTCGTAGAGAGCCTCTACCAAGAATATGTCAGAGCAGCGCCCAATATTTCAAAAAGAATGTAGCTCTGTCAATTTACATCGTGTCATTGACCTTGCAGGTACTCGTTTATGACTTGCGTTCATCGCATCCTATACAGGTTAAGGATCACATGTGAGTTTACTTCCTTATAACTTACATTACATGTGAGTTTACTTATTATGTAAATTTTTCTGGTTCAGAGTCTGGTTTTCCTTTTATAACTTACTGGTTGTTGAGAGTACTGTCATTGGTTTATAGGTATGGCAGCCCGATATTAGACATTAAGTGGCATCAAACTCTTAATTCTGAGGCGCCAAAGTTAATGACCACTGATAATCACATTGTTAGAATATGGGACCCTGACACAGTAAGACATTATATTTGAGAAGACTTTTTTTTGGGAAGACAATTGTTTTCTTTGATGATTGGATATTAGAATTCTGTATTTATAAGTAAATAATTTTTCCATTTTTGGCAGGGTGAAGGCATGACCAGCATTGAGCCAACGGCTGGAACAATTAATGATATATGTGCATTTCCTAGGAGTGGATTGATGTTGCTGGCTCTAGACTGCAGTCAGATTCCATCTTATTTTATTCCTGAACTTGGACCTGCACCCAGTTGGTGTTCTTACCTGCAAAACCTTACTGTGGGTTTTCAGATATTATTTACTTCTTTCGTATATGGATTTAGTTTCATCTCGTGTGGGGTCTTCAGTTATAGTGCTAATGTTTGAGTTCATTCTACAGGAAGAGCTAGAGGAGGGTGGACAGACGACCATCTATGATGATTTCAAATTTTTGACAAAAGAAGACCTTGAGAGGTTGAAGTTGACTGGTCTCATCGGAACCAATCTCCTCAGAGCTTACATGCATGGGTTTTTTATTGATTATCGGTTGTATAAAAAGGTTAGGCTGCCTTCCTATGTATGTATGATTATTTTTATGAAGGGTGCACGGGAAGCAAAATAATCTGTATCATCCACTTTGTATGTTGTCCCCCCTTTTTGTCTTTCATTAGAGTGAAGCAAAGCTTGGGACATTTATGGAAAACATGAGACAGATCAGAATAGTTGGATTTGTTTCAGGAAACTGAGAATAATAATCTGTATTAAGCTTTTACCTTTATTTTATAATTACTTTTCTCTCACCCTTTCATGACTCTTATCTGTTTGTATTCTTTTGTGGATTTTTTGTTGGTAATAATTATTCTTTTGAAATGCATGTTTTTGGCTGTTTTAGGATTTAATGAGTTCTTGGGTGTGTTTTTTAAGTTGTCTGTCTTGAAAAATGCATATTGTCATAGTCAAAGCTAATGTTTTCCATGCGCGAGTAGGGTATTTGTTTTATTGCTTCTGGTTATTATACAAAGTAAGTTTACTGCTTTATTTCATAGTATATATACATTCTGGCAGGCAAAAGCTTTGGCAGAGCCTTTTGATTATGCTGAATACAGAGAACAACGGAAACGAGAGATGCTAGAGAAAGAACTTGCAGGAGAGCGAATTACGGTTAGTTATTTTCATCTACAATTTTTTAGTGTTTATATAGAGTTTTTATTTATTTGTTCAATTACTCTGCATTCATCACTATGTACAGCTCGTAAGAAATTTTTCTTGGGCAATTGCAATAAAGTGCATGAGGATTGTGAGCCTGGGTGTTCAAGTTTCCTCAATTCTCCATATTATTTGCATATGCGTATATGTATATATTTCTTTATTTTGAGGTGAGGTGGTTTTCAAATAATTGTTGGAAAACTTGGTATTCTCTTCAAAGTCGTTTGACTAGTCATGAGTTGAGTTCTGCCACTTTCACCCTATACATTGTAAATATATCTTCTCTCTTTTTTACTCGATCTTAACATCCACAACTCTATAACACACTTTATGAAAAATACTCGATGCACCATATATATTGATATATATATATATATATATATATATATATGTGTGTGTGTGTGTGTGTGTGTGTGTGTGTAGTTATTATCTCTTTACTGTTCAACCAGAGAAACCTTTGACCCTTATCCTCTCTCCTTTTCAGTTTTATTTTTGGTTCAGTTTCCAGAAAATTTGAATTTACAACTCTATTAATTGTTAACTCTAGTTATCCCCAGAGCATCTAAGATGTCTCTGAATACTTTTTAATCCAAATTAATCCCTAAGTTTTTTCATGTACAAAATTTTAAAGATACACATAGGGCATACCCCTTTGCTCTGAGGTGCTCTAAATTTTTCAGAGAACTGACCCTTTTGTATTTCAATGCAATATAAGTGGGATTCAGATGTTAAATTTTGGGGTTTTCAAATCTCCTTTAGTAGATTGTAGGGTTGTAGAGTGATTTATCGCTATGGACTTTAGTTTGTGGTATATGTCAGATTATCTACTTAACAATGATACCTGTATCCCTTGTATGTTGTACTTTTGTTTGCTGCAGATTAAGAGGAAATTGCCCAAGGTCAATCGAACTCTTGCAAAGAGTATTCTTGATAATGAAGATGCAGAGAATGAAATTAAAGATGCTGATAGCAATGAGACTAAGAAGCCACCAAAGAAAAAGAAGGCACTTGGTAGTGAAATTCTCAAAGATGAGCGATTCGGAAATATGTTTGAAAATAAGGTATGAAAATCTGAACCTTTGGCTCCTGTAAGAGAAGGGTGACAATTTAACCCAAAAATATGTTCACGTAGTTCACCATACTTTTATATAAATTTTTAATCCAAAAAAATAAAAATAAACATAATAATTATTCATCTCTCTCCTCCCCTACCCCTTCCACCTCCTTTGCCTCCCTTTCCTACCCTCTGTCTCCTTCTCCTGGTAATGGCCAGTCATCTCCATTCCACACCTGTCCTTGTTCCCAGGACTTTCATGTTCTTGTGTTTTTTCAGAAGATTCCAAGGGTCTCGAAACTCTTAAGTGACATTGATGGAACCTGTCATCCTTTCTGGTTGTTGAATGGGTCACCCATCAGTGGACTGATTCATTTCTGTTCTTACCTCGCCATGTGTTCTCCCATCCCTTCCAATGTTTTCAATGGCAATGGTGGATGTGTGCCATTTTGTTACCTCACAAGCCGAGTAAACCTCAAGTCATTGATGCGTAACCCGTTTGACACTTGAATTATTGTGGAATATATTTAACAAATATAATATAAGCATACTACTGCTCAAGTGCGGACTGTGCAAAAATGCATTGGCTGACTTGCTGGTCAATTGGCAACCAACCACATTTTTTGTGAGGATATTTGAATCGGAGATTCCTCATTATGCTATTTCCCCCAGTTTTGGTCGGACTTTTTTGTCTCATAATGCATTTTGTCTAGTTCCCTTCATAGCTGATATGGATGGCTAAAGTGCTTTGGGTAAAATTTCTTGCTTGGATTGTTGTCCATGGGAGAGTTAAAATACTTGTGAGCCCAACAATGGTAAAAGGGCTTGCATATGTCTCTTGTTCGCTATTGGTGCAACATGTGCAAAGGCGCAAGCAAAGTATTTATCACAATTTTTCCATCCAAGTTCTATGCGCTGAGACTGTTATATAAGCTCTTTAGGTGGTTAGATTAAGCTGGGTAGTTCCTCTTCTTGTGACCATTCATGGAGAGGTTTTTGCCCTTTTGGTGGAGGGAAGAACACAAAGGTTTTGTAGTGTTTAAAACAAATTGTGTTGGGTTTTTTGGTTGGGAAGGAACAGTTAAATTTTCAATAGTAAAGAAGGGGATGCAGTGGACTACTTTTATGGGACTGTGGCCTGATTGTGGGACTGACTTTATGCTTCCGCGTCTTTTGAAGTGAGAGACTATATTTCTTCCTTCTGAATTTGGATTAGGAAGCAGCTCTCTTACAACTTTGTGTTTGGTTGTCTTACATTATGGCTTGCTTTGCTGGCTGGTTGTTTTGCTGGTTAGCTCATTGTTTTTCAGGCTTCTGCTGCTTGCACTGTTTTAGTTTAGTGGACTGCAGGATCATTTTCTGTATTAGCTCCATTTCTGTTTATTACATCTTATCAATTTCCTACAAAATGAAAATAAATATACAAATATTGAGAAGTCAGGGCCAAATCGTGTACATCATGTTTTTTTATTTATTTATTTATAATGCGTTCGTTTTTGTAATTTGTGTTCAGGATTATCAAATTGATGAGCTCTCGCAAGAGTATGTGGCTTTACACCCTATGCCTTCTAAGAAGAAACCATCGTTGGTGGAGGAACATTTCAAACCTGCCATGGAGGATGAAGATCCGAACTTAAGTGATTCTGATGCCTCCGCATCACCTTTGTCATCAGAGGATGAACCTGGCCATGAAAAGAGTAAAATGAGAAAGAAAGGACGAACTCCAAGGTGAAGATTTCTTGTTCCTTCATAGACACTCGTTCTCCTGTTTATTTATTTGTTACATTGCATCCATGTCCCTGAGGTTCGTGGAAGTTTAGGGATCTCCCACTTATGTTTAGAAGTTATACTATCCTGTCCCGTCTAAGGATATTTCACAATACATGTTAGCATTGGGGGAGATTTCATTTCAAGAGTGGGTTTCAATCATGCTTTTGGGGTAGAAATATCAGTTGATCTGTAGAAGTTTTCCACGTGTCTATGACAACAAGATTGAAATTATTGGTTTGCCTGATAAACATTTTGAGTTCAGTTACGAATGGAGTCATCTAAAAGACAAAACATGTTAACATAAGACGATACAGAACTGTATCAAAGAAAATTGTATTCTCTATGAGAGGTCAGTATAATTCCCGAAAATAGATTATTTGAAAACATAAGTGATGTCTGGGCATTTTGAATAAAATCTTAGAAGGTTAGCATAATTTTTTTTATTATATTTTAACAAGAGCGAACCATCATTGGTCCAGTTTAATGGATTTGGGTCCCTCGAGGAAGGTTAGCATAATTCACTCTGATCAATAATTGGATCTGTCAGACATGAGTAACTTTTGCTAGATTTGGTGATTTTAACCAAACCTGATTTGTCTATTTTCTTTCCCGTGAACTTTTGCTATGTAATTCTGTGTATTTATTATGTTTGGAGTTTTGATTCGAATCTTGAAATGTCTGTTGGAGGTTAAAACTCTAAATCTGAGTTACTAAATATCTGTTTCCTGAAATTCTGTTAGATTGTATGAAGTGAAGGATGAGCGGCATGCAGAAGCATTCTTAAATCATGAGTCATTTGCAAAGGAGGAATTACTTCCATTGGGTGAGAGGGTAGCAGCTCTCAGAGATGATCGGCGGGTTTCTGCTATCCCAAGTGATGTTAAGCTGGGACCCGGAGGTTCACGTGAGATTTCCTTTAGAGCTAGAAGCTCAGCCAAGTACAAAGAGGACGAGGAGAATGGAGAAGCACAGCGTGGAAAGAGGAGGGGAGTTCAATCATTGGGACTAAAACCAAATAGTAACGGATTTGGAAGTCGAGGGAGAGGAGGCAGGGGAGGTAGAGGAGGCAGAGGAGGAGGGAGAGGCGGCAGAGGGAGAGGAGGGCATCGCGGGCGAGGTAGAAGTGGTGGGTGGTAAATTATTTCCAATTTGTTTATCAATTTGTGTACGCATGTGCCATGTTGTCATTCTTTAACCAGCCTTTATACAGAGTGACGGTATCATTTTGCTGCTGATATAGTAAATCAAGGGTAGGGAAATCTCCAATGAGGTACAACAGAGGAAATGAAGCTGTATATTGGAATTGTTGTACTTATATTATCAACTTAACGTATTCAAAATAGTATAAACTGGTAGAAGTTAGCCAGAACTTGGAATTGGGTTGTAGTTCTTTTCTATGTATCATTTCTACAATACTTGGGAGTTATGCAACTATGACTATCAGACTCGATGCGCCAAGGCGCGGCTATACTCGTTTGTTTAGCAAGCGGCCGCATTCTCTAGGTGAAGTGATCAGGAGGATGAGCTTAAATCAACTTGTATATTTTCAAATTCCAAACCCTCCCCACCCGAAAGCGCATGTGAATTTGTGGATCTTTATTTATTATGTCTGTCGTAGCATGTGTGCAATATGTACTGTACATGTTATTTATTATTTTGTTGTATTGTGTGTGTCGGTGTGCTATTAATGCTAGTTTAGGATTTTCCTATGTAGAAAAAAAGAGAGAAAGGGAATAGAAAATACTCATATTATTATATATATGTAAAATCCAATATGCCCTTTGATCTGGAAAATGTCACAAGACCTTGGGAAATCGCATAGGCTGCCATGTAGAAATGTTGACAACACGTATAGATGTATTAGCAACTCACTGCTATTGAATATTGATCCAAAAAAGACCTCCACAGTTTTCAATTCCTTTTCAGCTTTCAAAAATCCTATTGAGCCGCAAACGCAATTAGAATTAGCAACTAGAAGCTTCGATTGGTCCTTTTTTGACCCCTGGGTTTGACCAATGAATACCTTTCGTATGAATTTCCCAAATAGATTGTATTTATTATTATTCAAATACACCGTTGAATTTGTCCAAATATTTTCACGGTTGAATTGAATCAAATTCAAAGGGTTTGGAGTCGGCTTAGGCCAAGGGATTTGATCAGAGGAGGCTGTGGTTGGTTTGAGAGGTTGGGTTGGTGCTACATAACCATCTAAACTTGTTGCAGCTCAGCCTCAGGTCAGGCCCATTGTTTTGATTGAACGAGTCACTTTCTAATTGGTTGCCTGTAGTAGTGCTGTAAAGTTCATGCAAAACCCTAACCGACCTTATTGAAAATCACAAGGAACCGTCACATTCTCCTTTTTTGAACCGCAATGTCAATACTTTCCTTTGTAGTACTTTTTTGTTGAAAGATATTGATAATCTCCGTCCATTACCAATTGGTATTTTATTAAAATGTCTTCATTCTAATGTGTACGGAGATAGTGAGTGCTAATTAGGAAATGAAGTAATTCTGTGAGATATTTAATTCTTGGACTCTAGACTATGCTTTACTAAGGAGGAGGGCCTCAAGAGTCGAGCCTCACTTTGCCTTTAGATGTGCCAAGGGGTTTGGTTTGGTACTTGTTAGCTCCACTCATTTGAATTGCAACCATTCCTGATTTGCGTATACTTGTCCTGACTTATTGAATAGCATTAGATGACAATTACAAAGTTCGAAGGTTTATCTCAAGCAAAGGACACATATCTCAAAACAACCAAAATTCTAAAATAATAAATCACAAGCCTAAATAATGAAAACTACCACCACCACTCGAAGCAATGCCACCAATTATTGTGAAACATTGGACGGATATGAGGAAATTATGATATCCAACGATTTAGTTTCGCATGATAGTGAATTGATGTCCTTATTTGATGAAAATGACCAAAATCACTTGAGTAGATAGCAGCAAAATCCACTAAAAAACAGGGTAGTACTAAATTGAGAGAAAGTTAGAATTTTGGAGGGAGAGTTTTGAGAGAGAGATTGGATTGAAAGAGAAGAAAGATGGTTGTGGAGTAGAAAAAGATGTTAAAGGATTGGGGTGTGTGGCTAGAGTTTGTTTTTGCTCTCTCTTGGATGTGTTGATTTTTTTTTTTTTTGGGTACAATTGGATGTGTTAGTTTTGAGTATTTTAGTACATGTATAAATAATAATAAAAAATAGAATATTTTAGCATCCATACAAGCGTCAATTATGTTTTTAACCAATATATATGTTCTAACAAAAAAAAATCAATATATATATATATATGTTTTCTTATTAAATTTATTGCAGGGAGTAGTAAACTTCTGGTAGAAAATGAAAACATTTTAAACTTAAATACCGCTCCTTCTTTAAAATGTCAGCATGAAGATAAAATTTTAAGGATAAAGAAAATAAAAGAAGAATAATAACTAATGCACATTTTTCGTATTCACCAACTGTTGAACATTGAGATATGAATTCATGACCAACTGGCTTTTAGTTTAATAGTAATTCTCTTCCTGATGCTGAAAGAAATTCAAAATTTAAATTTTATCTCCCTTGTCGATAAAAAAATATAAAATTCTGAAATAACTTGTTTACTTACTAGGAATGGGTACAAGGAAAAAAAAAATCCTAAGTTCCCTCATGTTTATTGATATAAAAAAAAAAAAAAGAGGGTTACACACTTTAATATGTAATCCAATAGTACCCTCCAAATCATGAATTGAATCTACTAGGGAGTTGTTAATCCAATTCCAATTTTTTTATTCCCCTATTTCTAAGTTTCACACCCAGTTCAAAGTAAGTACCAAGTGAAAATAATGACAGTAAACTAAAATTATTAGTGGCACATCACACATTGAAAGACATTCAAAATTCAAATTATCCTTTTTCTTGTTGATACTAAACTGAATTATTATTGGAAGATCACACCCTTATATTTAGTCAACATATATTGTTCGTAATTCGAACTCTCTCTTATAAAAAAGTGAAGATCCACACGGTGATTAGTAATTGAGCATTTTTTTAATCTAATAAAACACAATATGCATGATGTGCTACAACATAAATACAAATCACCTTATAATCTGATCACAAAATATGATACAGCTACTAGTCCTACTATCAAAAGAGAAGGCTTAAAATTTGAGGTAAAAAACTTGACCCAAAAAGTTTTTGAGGGAAAAAAAACAACATAGAGAAAATAGTGGAGCAAAATCATTAGAGAGAGAGAGAGAGAGAGAGAGAGAGAGAGTTTAAAATTGAAATTGAAAGGGAACCGGAACGGAACCCAGCTAAAAACTTAAAACATTTAAGATTCAAAATAAAAGAAAGAGAGAGAGAGAATGGCGAGAAGAGTATGAGATTTCAAAACGCAAGAGAGAGAAAGTGGGAAGAAATAGATAGAGACTCTAGAGAGAGAGAGAGACAGACAGAGCTTCTCCCACATTTCCTCTTTCCTTAAACTTCTTCCGTTTCCTGTCTTCCTTCGCAGTTTCGCTCGATATCTCTGAATCTCTGAATCTCGAATTCTAATTCCTTCTAGCTAGAAGACAGCCAGAGAGAGAGAAACAAAGGGAGATCGTTTTCATTTCCAAATTTTCAATTTCTAGGGTTTCAATCAGATCCATCGCTCTCTCCCTCAGATCTTTGATCCTCAATCCTCTTCTGCGATGGAGGCGATCGAGGAGTTGTTGCAACTATCAGACTCGATGCGCCAAGGCGCGGCTATACTTGCCGACGAAGATGTTGACGAAAACTCAAGCTCCTCCCGCAGGGCTTCCAGTTTCCTTAACGTCGTCGCTCTCGGCAATGTTGTAAGTCAACCAATCTCCTTTTGGATTCGATTCGTTGGAATTTGATCTCTTCGATTCCACTTGCTCTGTTTCCAATCAGCGATCTTTAAATCTACGCTTTGGGTTTGGACCTTAATCGATGTTTCTTATTTGATTTGGGATTTTGTGAATACCCTGTTTGTTTGTGTCGAGAACTGAGGACTAAGGCAAACATAGCTCACAAAAGACAAGATATTGAATCTGAAATCCAAACTCTTAATGAGTTTGATTTGATTTGGGCTAGAAATGAGGAAAATGATCACCAGACACAATAATGGTTTAAACGCCTTGGGCAGTTCTTGGCGATCTGCAATGGTCCACCTTACTGTACCGCCCTGAATTAACTGAAGAAAGTTACATTCAACAGTTTTCACTGCTGCTATCGCTATAGTTTCCTTGTAAATAGGAAATAAAGGATCTATTTTTTGACTTGTTCTCTTGCTGTGCATATAGTGTGCTTTTTTGTGCGTGTCTGGATATGTGCATTTGTTGGTGCATTCTGCGTGTGTGTCTGTCTATATATGTTTTTATCCATGGAATCACTCTTACCTTGTAGCTTCAGGATTTCTAGAGTTCTGTAGCTATCTATTCTCATAATCTATGATGAACAGCTTGAAGATGAATTTATATTTGCAAAACATTAAATATATATGGAATCATTTCTTATGTTTGGGATTACTCTTGTACTTATCCATACTGGCCTCACTGTCTGGAGACCCTGATATGTGCCTTCTTTTTTTTCCTGATGGTTGTTATTGTCAGGGTGCTGGTAAATCAGCTGTTTTGAACAGTTTAATTGGACACCCCGTTTTGGTAAGTAGTACAAGGTTTGTGTTGTTTGTGACCAAATAAAAGCTCTATTTTTATTCTAAGGTTAATTTCCTCTTATCCTTCCAGCCAACTGGTGAAAATGGTGCTACTCGAGCTCCCATTAGCATTGATCTGCAGAGAGATGCTTCTTTGAGCAGCAAATCTATTATATTGCAGATCGACAATAAATCTCAGCAAGTTTCTGCAAGTTAGTAATTGCATTTTTGCTTTCTCTCATTAGTTCAAGTTCTTGGTTCACTGTTGCTTTTGTTCAGATGTCTTTGGTCAACATTAGGAATCCCCTTTGAGAGCTTTATAGTTTTTGAATGGCCTTTAACAAATGCTGGATGTATACCCAGTTGAAGCCAATGTGACTTACAACCCCTCACAAGATAGTGTAGAGAAATACTACGATGTTTTGAATACTTGATTTATTGTAACCTTGCTAAGCTCATTCTTATTGTGTCAATTTTGAAACTCTAATATGATTGATTTTGTTCTGCAGGTGCTTTACGGCATTCTCTGCAAGGTAGGCTGAGTAATGCCACAGGCAAAAGTCGAGATGAAATTAATTTGAAACTACGGACAAGTACAGGTTAGTTCATATTGTTACCTAGCTTCCAGTCTCTTCACTCATTAATTAATGGTAAGTGGTTGATTGAAATTTGATTTCTACTAAAATGATTTTTATTGCAGCCCCACCCCTAAAGTTGATTGATTTACCTGGGCTTGATCAACGAATCATGGATGAGTCTATGGTAAGTGACTGTTTGCAGTTCTAGACTGTTAGTCTTCCAAGGGATATGTGGTAGGATTTATTTGATGTCTCAGTGGCGCTGCTACTCCCTTTACTAAATTTTAACCTGGTAATCTTTAGCAAGAAAGTTTCATTTTTCCTTTTGTAGATTAGCGAATATGCTGAGCACAATGATTCAATTTTGCTCGTTATTATACCTGCATCTCAAGCACCTGAAGTTGCTTCATCTCGAGCCCTCAGAGTTGTCAAAGAATACGATGGAGATGGTAAAAACATTGCTATTTAATTTGGAAGACCTTTTTTCCCTGCTTGAGGGAGTGGGTTGCTGAAATGCTCACTTTATTCTTTGCTCTCTAATTATGTTCACCTTAATGCACCCCTCTAATATCCTTCCTTTTTTTTCCCCATATTTTACTACATTGTTATTGTTTTAGTTGTTTGAGCAACTGAAAAGGCAATCAAATATTGATGACAGGTACCAGAACTGTTGGTGTAATTAGTAAAATAGACCAAGCTTCTTCAGATCAGAAAGCACTAGCTGCAGTCCAGGCTCTTCTGTTAAATCAGGGGCCATCAAGAGCATCAGATATTCCATGGGTTGCTTTAATTGGTCAGTCAGTTTCAATAGCTTCTGCACAGTCTGGAGGTTCTGAGAATTCACTAGAAACTGCGTGGAGGGCTGAAAGTGAAAGTCTGAAGTCCATTTTGACTGGAGCCCCTCAAAGTAAGCTAGGCAGAGTAGCATTAGTGGATGCTCTGGCACAGCAGATTCGGAGTCGTATGAAAGTCCGGCTTCCAAACCTCCTTACTGGGTAATGTTTCCTGGATTCTATTTATCTTTTTTATTATATTGTATGTGTTTTCTTAAGTCATTCATATTGTTGGAAGCACATGTCTTTAGGCTATGCTTAGTGCTGTGTTACAAAATGGTTATTTGGTTTCCAAAACCAGACAATGAGTAAAATGTAGTTGGTTGCCTTCGTATCAGAGCTTGGATCCTAGCCTCCACAAAGAAAAAATCCTAGCTTCCATCAAAAAGAAGAAAAACCTAGCCCCACCCACTCCCCACAGTCTGCCCCCTGTGGAGGTGGGCCTAGTCATGGCCACGTCTTGGAGTTTTTTTTGGCTGCTGTTTGGTTATTTTCTTGTTGGTAGCTTGTATATTCTTTTGGCTTTATTCTGGAGTTTTGGGTCTACTCTTTCTGCAGATCTAGTCCATCCTAGATGCGTTTTTGGTTTCTGGTTTTGGGGGGACTATTTCCTGGAACCTTTACTAATTATGACACAAAATCGTCAAAATATTTAGTTTATATTGTTAATACTAGGATTTTTCATTTCTAAGTGCTGTTCACAGCTCACCTGGCCATTCCAGTTGCATTGGCCTAATAAAATGAGCTTAATCAATACTTAAGATATTTGTAATTGTAAGTATCAGCTTAGGACTTGGAAAGTTTCTGATTGAACAGCAATGTAGTTTAATTTACACCCCCTGCTTCAACTATGGTATTAATTTTTTTTTTTTTCCGAAGTTAATTGGCTAGTTTCAATTCAACTTATACTTTTGTATTTTCCAGGTTACAAGGCAAGTCTCAAATAGTTCAGGATGAGTTGGTAAAGCTTGGTGCGTCAATGGTGCAGAGTGCTGAGGGTACCAGATCTCTAGCTTTGGAACTTTGCCGTGAATTCGAGGATAAGTTTCTCCAACACATTACATCTGGTGAGGTGAGTTCTTTTTGTTAAATGGCCAATTTTGTGTTCTAAGTATATTTTGTTGTATATTTCTTTTTATTTCCTTCAAATTATTGGTAAATACAAATACAATATATTGAATAGTTCATATAAGAAAGGTAGAAAAGTGGCAAAAAGATACAATCCCTCTCAAAACCACATCTCTCTTAAAATTGGATGTATGTTTATTTAAAAATGCTGTAAAGCACTAAGCCCTCTTTTTTAATTTTATTTTTTTAATCAAGAAGTTTGTCCGATCATTGTTTGACAATGAGACGACCTTGAAGGTAGGTCTAAAATCTCATTATTTTACTCCTTGCCTTGGGTTTTTAGATGCAGTCCATGTTGTAGTAATAGAAGAGTCGTTCTGAAATATCTAATGTATTAAACTTAGCAATCATTCAATTTATACAATGTCTCACTAGAAGCCTTATTAAGGTTAAGATGTTGTTCCACTGCCATGTTTCTATCAGCTGCTCATCCTATTTTTTTTTCCATTATTATGGATCATAGTTTCCATTAGCTTCAATTTTATCTTAATAATTAAAATGGCCCCTTTGTTGTTACTTTATGTGGTTTCTCAGACTTCTTCACGATATTTGAGAATAATTGGATCTTTTTTGGGTAGTTAGTATATTTTTGTTTCCTATAATGGGATGGAATGTTTCAGGTTTAGGTAATTTTCATGGAGTTCCTTGAATTTTTTGCTCATATGGTTTTATAAATTACTTTGCAGGGTTCTGGATGGAAAATTGTTGCCAGTTTTGAAGGAAACTTTCCAAATAGAATAAAACAACTCCCATTAGACCGACATTTTGATATCAATAATGTGAAGAGGGTATGTTTTGTCTTTGCTTTGTTTCTCTTACACTCTGGTTTAAAAATTCTTTTAACTTCACATGACTTCTTGCTATCATTTTCTATCAGATTGTGTTGGAAGCGGATGGCTATCAGCCATATCTCATATCCCCTGAAAAGGGTTTGAGATCTCTAATAAAAGGTGTTTTAGAGCTTGCAAAAGAGCCATCACGTCTTTGCGTTGATGAGGTAAACCTAGCCATGTCTTGTTCTGCTTTTGCACAAGTCTGAATTTATTGTCTTGCTGTTTTCAAGTGTGCAGAAAGCTATCGTGTAGTCTTCACCTTCGTTTTTTCCTCCTCTTTATTATGTTTGAGTTTAGTGGAGAATAATAATTATAAATAGGATTTTCTCTGGCTGGAAAAATTGAAATCTCTGACTTTGATCTATTTATGAGTCTTAGTGTGTTGTAGGTCTACATTGCCTTGGGTTTCTTCTGATATCAAAATAATAATTGTTGAATAATATAAGTCCCACATCAGAAACTACACTAATTAAAATAAAATATATAATGAATGGTTCCACTACTAATATCATTGAGGCCTTTTGTGATAAAACTCCACACCTACTAGGTTTTGTAGGTGGTTAAGTTGGGGACAATTTTGGTGTTTCTAGTAGTGGGTCATTGACCCATCTCTCTAAAATTTAACATGGTATCAGAGCCAGGTTGATTGATTGGGCCTGAATTGGGCCTTTACCCTTACCCAATATGTAGAGTACACATGTTGGACTTGAATGTTTACACCTACCCCTTATCCTATGTGATAAGTCTCACCTGAGGGGGCGTGTTGAAAAATATAAATCCCACATCGGAAACTAGACTAAATAAAATATAATATTTGATGAACGGTTCCACTACTAATATCATTGAGGCCTTTTGTGATAAAACCCCACACTTACTGGGCTTTGTAGGTGGTTAAGTTGGGGACAATTTCGGTGTTTCTAGTAGTGGGTCATTGACCTCTCTCTGAAATTTAATGATAATGTGGACTAATCTCTTTTGAATTTTATTATTTGATATGAATGAGTGGTCTTGGAGGGCTTTACCTACAATTAAATTCATCCCTTCACTGCTGTGCAATCCTAGCATGGACAATCGTATGAGTAAATATTGACAAGGAAATCTTGGCTGATTGATTAAATAGGTACACCGTGTCCTGGTAGATATAGTTTCTGCTGCTGCAAATGCTACACCTGGTCTTGGAAGATACCCTCCTTTCAAGAGGGAGGTATGATAACTGAAATATTGTCCGGTTCTTTTTCGTTTTTAGCTCTTTGCTTCCTATAATTTTTCACAATGCTTAATCCAATGAATATATTCTGTATGGGTTAACTTTTTTTTTTTTCCTTCAATTTATTTCAAGGTTGTGGCCATTGCAAGTGCTGCGTTGGATGCATTTAAAAATGAAGCTAAGAAAATGGTGGTTGCACTGGTAGATATGGAGCGTGCTTTTGTGCCTCCCCAACACTTCATTCGCTTGGTGCAAAGGAGGTAGTTTCTATTTTTTTGTTTGATCATGCATAATCTCCATTAAGGTTCCAGGCACAAACTGTTTAAGCTTCTATACATATTGGACATCATGCAGTATTGCTGAAATCAATTCCTTTTGCATGTTGAGATGGAAGGAGCTTAATTAGCTACTCTATTGTCATATAACTTAAGTGTGTGTGCACACACATGTTCTTGCACACATCGTGTCCACATGGACTTTTTTATTAAATGTTTTGTTTTTGAGTCGGTATTCTGATGTATATATGCAGCTTGTTATACGATCTATTGATTCTTGGTCTATTACAGGATGGAGAGGCAGCGAAGAGAGGAGGAAGTGAAAAATCGATCCTCAAAGAAAGGACAAGAGGCAGAGCAAGCAATAATGAACCGGGTAAGGGACTGACTCTTTGTAGTTATGTAAACTGCAATTAATGAAATTGAATATACTGTTAAGTGGGCAAATGAATTTGTTTTACATATAAAGTGCTGATTTTATCGTCTCTTAATTATTTAAGGTGCTTGTTCATGATTGTTCTTTCTCTTTGTAGTTATGTAAACTGCAATTAATGAAATTGAATATACTGTTAAGTGGGCAAATGAATTTGTTTTACATATAAAGTGCTGATTTTATCGTCTCTTAATTATTTAAGGTGCTTGTTCATGATTGTTCTTTGTCTTCTTTTTTTAGGCAACTAGTCCTCAAACAGGGGGTGAGCAAGCTGGTGGAAGCTTGAAATCTTTGAAGGATAAGGATAAATCTGGTAAGGACAGCAAAGAAGTACAGGAGGCTTCTGGTTTGAAGACTGCAGGTCCGGAAGGAGAAATAACAGCAGGTTTGTATGCAACTTTTTGCACATTATGACCGCTAGGAACAGGGATAGATCATACATCTGATATACTGAACTTCTTGTTTTGTGAAACTGATGCTTCTTGTATTAATATGTTTGAGAAACAGTAAGCCCTGCTGGTGACTGTTTTTCTGAAGAAAAAAATTGAATTTTCCTGACTGAAAGCGCTTTTAGTGGTATTTTATAAAGATATATCTCATTTTTATTTTGCTAAATACATACTTATTATAGGAGGTTGCGTGAAACATTTTTTTAAAGCTTAGAATTACCTGCGACAAGGTTCTCTGGAGTCAATTGTCTGTTTTTATGCATGTCGGAAGTGCATTGTTCTCAAATTAGCATCCTTGAACATTATTTGGCAGTTAGCAGATCATTCCTTCACATTTTTTAAAATGCCTGTGTAAATTTTTGCATCAATGTCAAAACATACATACCAGTCACAGAAACTGATCACTTTGGTCAGGAAATGTGGAAACAAACATGCCGGGTCTTGTATGCTCTAGTTCAACCTCCCTTCCCCAATTCGTAACTAATGAAAATGATGATAGTAACTGTGGGAACTTTGAGCGATTGAAAGCACCTGTACTTCAAAAAAACTGTGTCATTAATCAGGGAAATGTGGAAATGTATTATCTTGGGGATATATTGGTCTATTGTTTCTTCATTATATGTTATGATGTGAATTCTTGAAAGCACCTGTACTAAGCTAGAGTCTTATTGTAGCTGACTGCACTTTTCTATTAAAATAGTAAATGGCCAACTTTAAATTCAAAATCCATCTTGTGTTGGTTTTCTATGGGCAAGGGGGATTTACTTAACCATTTAGATCTCTAAAGTTTTATAATTTGCACGTATTAATTTTAAAGTTTCAAATATTTGCAGGTTTCTTGTATAAAAAAAGTGCCAAGACTAGTGGGTGGAGCAAGCGATGGTTTGTTTTGAATGAAAAGACTGGAAAGGTTTGTAAAATTACACACCAAGTCTATGATAAATCCAAGCTTATATAATTGCAATGGATTATGGTCTCTAGATATCAGATGGGTGTGTTTATATGATGCATCAAAACTCAACATATGTTGGATAAATTTGTATGGTGTTTATATGAATGATTTTTAAAGACATGGATCATTTGAGTTTATTTAAAGTAGTATTTTTTTGTGTGGGTTTATATGAGTTTGGTACATTGTCAAGTAAATGGAGTTCGTAATAGAAGGCCAATGAGGAATCAGCTTTGTTTGTTAATCACCAAACCAGTCTGCATCCATTTCAAATAAATATAGAACATAATCCATATAAGTACTAAGGAGATAGAAGGGCCTTTCTTTGTCCATACAAAAAGCCACCTTACGAGTTATGTCTCATCTCAGTCCAGAAAAGAAAAAGAGTTGTCCTTTGTTGGAGAGTCTTGATCTCAATCAGAAGTTGTTCTATGCCTGCAAAACTTTTGGTCTCTTTCAAGCCGTCAGTACCAAAATATCTCTTTATCACTAACTTTCTATGCCATCCAGTATGTTGCCAATTGAAGTGATGGCACCCAACCAACCATCAGGCAGAGACACATATAACGTTAAAACTCCAAAAATGCATAAGAAATTGAGCCATACATTTCCTATTATCTTTCACATTCTACAACCATTAACAAGAAACCTGCCTCCTTTGGGGAACAAAGAATGAAAACACATCAAGGCTTGGTGGCTAAAATAACCACTTTCTTTATCTGGCTACTCTTTTGCTTACGTTTTTCTACCTAAAATTCCACTATTTGTCTTTTGATTATTATCAGAGAGGAAAGCCTTCATGTATAGTTTTATGTATGTTCCAATCCCTTTTGTTTGAGCCCTTATAAGATAGTGTCTTACTGCCAGACAAGAAGTCTTATAAAGGATGGAGTAGCACGTGCTAGCTCGCAGATTATATACATGTCCCAAGATGTCGGAATTTAGTCATTTGTTTGCTTTCTCTTTATTTTACTTCAGAATATTGGATTGTAAATGTGTTACTGTTGTTATTGCTACTCCTCTCACTCTTGCAAATTGATATCTGGATATAATTTGACCCTTTCTTTATTTCACAGCTTGGCTACACCAAAAAGCAAGAGGAGAGACACTTTCGTGGTGTCATCACTTTGGAGGTATGAGAACCCCTCCAATGCCTCACCTCTTCAAATTTAAGATTATTAGTTATCTTAATCAACCAATTGTAATCCTTTTGTAGCATTTTACATTGTATTGCCATCAGTTGTGGTTGCCTAGGAGTTATCTGGAAGTAATATTTAGTTTCCCAATGAATAGAAGTAGGATATGCTTCGATGCTGAGTTCTTTTCTTTTGAATGTTTTTTCCCTGAGGTTCCAAGAAACATTTCACTTGATTTCTTGACTTGGTGGGCTTGATTGATTATGAATTTTGGGTCGAAGGTGCTAACTGTGCCTACTGGTTTAACTAGGCTTGACAGTGGTATATGCATGCTGTTTGATCTTTATGGAATCAAGTTAATCCCCTGATAGCATAATAGATATTTGTAATTGTGAAGTTGTTTACACAGAACTAAATTCATGTTGGTGTCAAAAATATGACCAGCATTTCAGATAGTAATGAAAATTTTGTTCTCTCTTTAGTCTTCTCATCCTGTGATCGAGAATGATGCGACGACCTATTTGTTTAGTCATCTTGGTGCATGCACAAAAGCCTTATATTGAACATGTAAACTCAACATGTATATTGTTAAGAGCGGTCAGGGCTTCCACCTTCATTATGAAGCTGAATGCCAGTGGTAATAGTGACCAAACTCATTATTATTCTGCAGGAATGTAATATTGAAGAGGCTTCTGATGAGGAAGAACCACCTCCACCAAAGAGTTCGAAGGACAAGAAGGGAAATGCGTCAGAAAAAGCACCCAGTCTTGTGTTTAAAATTACTGCTTCTGATGAGGAAGAACCACCTCCACCAAAGAGTTCGAAGGACAAGAAGGGAAATGCGTCAGAAAAAGTACCCAGTCTTGTGTTTAAAATTACGAGCAAAGTTCCATATAAGACAGTTCTGAAAGGTATATCCTTTTGTTTGGTTGTTGAAGTTGTCTGGCAGCAGATTCGGCCTGTCTGAAATGTAAGTTCATTATCAACTTGATTTCCATTTTTCTTGCAGCACACAGCGCCGTTGTGTTGAAGGCGGAGACTGTGGCAGACAAGATTGAGTGGATAAATAAGATTGGAAAGGTTATTCAACCTTCTAAAGGACCACTGAGGGGTGCATCAACTGAAGGTGGTCCTACCATGCGACAAAGTCTTTCTGACGGTTCTCTTGTGAGTTACCGACTTCTGTCACTCTTACAATTATGATAAAATGAATGGATGACTGTATGTGAATGTCATTGTGGAATTCTGTTTTTCTGTGATTCATTACTTTGGTACCTTCACTATCGCTATCTGTTTCTTTGTAGTTGTAATTCCCTGTGTCAATGGTCTACTATAATATTGTGAACCTGTAGCCTTAATTTTATTTGTTTATTTTTTATATCCAAAGTTCTGACTTCTCATGTCGATCTCTTTTTAGGATACCATGACTCGAAGACCTGCTGACCCTGAAGAAGAACTTCGGTGGATGTCTCAAGAAGTTCGTGGATATGTTGAAGCTGTTTTGAATAGTTTGGCTGCAAATGTCCCCAAGGTAAGCTTGGAACATCATCTTTGTATTTTTTTTCCTTGTGATTGGACATTTGGAAGGTACCTTAATACATTTGTGATTGGTTGAGCAGGCAGTTGTTCTTTGCCAAGTTGAAAAAGCCAAGGAAGACATGCTAAATCAACTATATAGTTCTGTCAGGTTAATTTGATATTTTCTTTCCTGCTTTTTATCTACCTTTTAGCTTGGACTTGCTAAATAGGCCGCCTTTCATATGTTATATGTTGTTGATTGATAGTTGTGATAAATTAGTAATATATGTGCAGTGCACAAAACACAGTGAAGATTGAAGAGCTGCTTCAAGAGGATCAGAATGTAAAGCATCGGAGGGAGCGCTACCAGAAACAGTCCACACTACTTTCCAAACTAACACGCCAACTTAGTATTCATGACAACCGAGCGGCTGCTGCCTCCAGCTGGTCCAATGGTGGTGGTGGTGCACCAGGTATGTAGTTAAGAGCTGTTCTCAAATTATTTTGCTTTGCTTATAAATTTATATGATATCCTGGAGTGAATGAATAAATAAATAATAGAAAGTGCTTATCATTTATAACATAGCTTTCCTATCTTTCTTTTGGAATTTGTAGATTCATTTTCTTTTACTTGTCACCTGGACAGACCTCAAATGTTTTTAGTCCCCTGAATTTATATGTAAATGCTTCTTTCTTTTTCTAAGAGATTTTTAGATTCTTTGAAACCCTTAATTCTGATCAAGACTCTACCTTTTCGCTTTTGAATTTTATTTGCTTAGTAATTTATGGACATTGTATGTTAAATTTGCAGAAAGCAGCCCAAGATCAAGTGGTGCATCAGGTGATGACTGGAGATCTGCCTTTGATGCTGCTGCCAATGGTCCAGTTGACCGTAATTCATCTATATCTAGGTCTTCATCCAATGGCCATAGTCGACATTATAGTGATCCAGCACAAAATGGTGATGTGAACTCGGGTTCAAACTCTGGTAGCCGTCGCACTCCTAATCGGTTGCCACCTCCACCACCAGGTTCTTCAGGCAGCAGATACTTTTAGATGCGCGTCTAGATTGATTAATTGATGATTTATATTTTCCTTGCATTCTTGGTGGGTGAGGCTGCTCCGCCCTACTACATGATTTTTCTAGTAGAGAATCCTTAGACGAGGAGAGAGGGTGTGTGTACATAGAAGATTACATTCCTATCAGGTTCTTACGGCTTGCCCCAGTGTCACAAGGATGGATTCAAGGCATACTTGAAACACTATCATATATTCCTCTATTCAATTTTTCTTTCCGCGCGTAGAATTTTACCTTTCTTTTCATTACCTTTCCTTTTTTATTTTCCTCCACCCATTTTTGGATACTATAGCAGTATTTGCCTGTCATGATTTTGATTTGATATGTACGTTCAAGCTTTGATGGCTTTGTAACATCTGGATTCTCCTCTGTAGAGGGATGGATATATTATATCTCTCTCAATGTCATATATTTTGTTTTCCAGTATTGAACCAACCCTTTTCAGTTTTTAGTTGAGGCAGATGGTTACTTGTGCTACAATCTGCAACATTCAAATTTATGATATTTCTTGTAATGAATTTTTCATTTCTCAAAGATTAGAAGAGGCTGATAGAACTGTTGAGTCTTTGATTTCGGTTTTTGTGTTGCAATCCTAAGTAAATTGTGGAAGGCATAAAAAGGCCAATATGATATTAGAAGCTTGATTTTTATCCACATTATGTAGGCGAATGCAACAATAAATTACCAAAGCGTTAGGTTGTTGGTGTCATCTATTAGATTTGAATTGATTGATTATTTTTTGGGTTTTTTCGTTCCTGGTCGGAATGGGTTTTCTTCTAAGAATGATGATTATTAAAAACAAAAAATTGAAAGAAAATAAGGATAACAAACTAAGGTAGCTCTGTAATTATATCTTCTGAGAAATGTCTCTTAAGGTAGCTTTTGCCCCATTGGGAGAAATAAAAGAAGTCCCATCTGAAAAGCTTCTATTCAACTTGATCCTCAATCCGGATGTTCAACCTCCTGAGCCAAATAAAGGATATACCACAAAATGCCTTTGAACCTGTGAAATGTCTCTTAAGGTAGCTTTTGCCCCATTGGGAGAAATAAAAGAAGTCCCATCTGAAAAGCTTCTATTCAACTTGATCCTCAATCCGGATGTTCAACCTCCTGAGCCAAATAGAGTGTACAATCATATTGAAAACATCAAATCTCTTGTTGGGTCCGTTTACCACAAAATGCCTTTGAACCTGTGTCACTCTCCTGTGCATTCTCAAATACTGACTCTGAGATATTCCCATTAGAATTGTTTTGATGTTTGGTATATCCTTCACTTGTATTTGGACAGAAAATGACTTCCAATCAAGAACATCACTGAATGGTGGAACATAGCTATCAGATATCAACACAGGAATGCATTCAGCATATATGGCTTCCACAACTCTAGGGCTTGCCACTTCATAACCGCTAGGGCATAAGCAAAACCTGCTCTTCTTCAACATCGATTCGTAGGACACTCCATGGGGAAGTTGGTCGTAAACTTGCACATCTAGGTCTTTCTCTTTCCATTCATTTAGAAGCAAGTACCTTATGTGGCCATGTAGCCGGCCTGCGAAGAAGGCAAGAATCGACCTGCGAGATGGGGAGAGCCCACCAACAAGTCCATTGGTTTCCCCGGTTCGGAGATGGATTTCTGGAAATGAGGCATCTTTAGAAGGATTGAATCCTTCAGAAGTGTTGGCGTTGCATAACACTCTTATGGACTTGTGGTACAAATGAGGAACATAAGAAGATGTGCGCGGCCCCTGTAGACAGACAAATTCAGTTCACAACATAAATTTGGTACCACTATTGTAAGCCTCATGCAACCAAGTCACCATGTAAATATAATGGACTACATTGTATAAACAGAGAAAACAAAAAATGAAAAGGAGAGGCAAAGTTTAGGGGAAGAAGGTGATACGATTTCTTACCCAATCATGGCAAGAAAGCATAAAGTGATCAGCGCCAAGGCTTCTATTCCAGAAGGGATGCTTATCGGAAATGACATTGACATAGTCGATGACAGCCCGTCCAATGGAGTCTGTGTTATGGGAGTCGGCCGCATAGAGGTACTGAACCAACATCACCACACTAAATGGGAGAAAATAAACTAGGGCCTCATCAGGGTCTCTGGTTTTGTAAATGTTATTGTCCATTTCCATTTCATGAATAAACCTCCCTTCTGTAGAATATATGCTCTTGCAAGGACCATTGTGAAATATTGGCGGGTCTCCTTCTTCATATACATATATCTTGAAAAGCCTCTCCATCTCCAAATAACTCCTGCAGTTCAATCAATTTAATTTTTCTCTGATTTATAAAGAATCATTATCCAAGTCGTAAAAACTATTTGTACTAAAATACCTGTGAAAAGCATTTGCATTCCTGTATATTGGTCCTTTAGGAACATAGTCGGGATCTTCATGGGTAGAGGTTAGATTTCGAACTCTAGCAGCTTCTCTTATGGAAGCCCGAACTCCAGCCAAATTTGCTTCAATTTTCTCTAACCTGCTATATCTCTTTATAGTTACTGCTGATGCAGAAGTCACATTAACTTCATCAGCTCCTAGGCCTTGATCATTCCATACCATCTCTTGTTTTTCTCCCTGTGGTTATGCAACACCAATAGAACAATGAGTTACTTTGTCAACTTGAAGAAACACATTAATGATACATATTGTTAAAATGTTCATGCATAAAAAAAAAAAAAATCAAAATCTTAATTACAATTTGATGAGGGAGAAGATGTGTTGTTGTTTCATTTGGTTTCGACGATGATGAAGAATTAATATGATGAGCTTCTGCAGCTTCAAGCACTTGCGAAGGTCTTGATCTTGTAGAGACAGCTAGGGATGAAGAATAGTCAGTCTCCAATATGTTGTTGCCAAATCTCCATGTCCATGAAGATGAACCCGAAGTGCAAACAAGCACTGATATCACAAAAAAGGGTACTACAAACACTAAAATTAAAACTGAATAATATGAGGAAGATGACCACAATGCTGAAAACAAAGAATATGGCTTATTCAGAGGCTTCATCTCTCTCTCTCTCTCTCTCTCTCTCTCTCTATGGTCATCCACAAATCACAATTTTACACTATAAGTGCATGCAATACTAGAGTACTGAATGAGCTTATTGTGCTATTGATGGATTCATTACTTAAACTGCTGGTTATTCCTTGCTGCTCATAAAAGTCATTCTTTGAGAGAGGGTTGTGTGGCAAAGCTTTTTGGTGTCTCTATATATATGTGTGTGTGTTTCTGGCCATGTGATGCTTCCTTGCTACTTGATCCAAGTTTGGCTCTCTTTCCGAAAGCTACACAACTTTCATATATATATTTGCATTATTTTTCCTGTCATTCATTTTTTTCTTTCCAATTACTGCTACTCGCAATCACTGATGCAGGGATCCTAACCTAACCAACAAATTAGAAATCAGAAATAAAAGAATTTAAGGGCTTAATAAATTTGTAAAAATGTTCTTCCCAAAAACAGAAAAAAAAAAAAAAAAGTATGGGGGATTATAATATTATGATACAGAACGTGTTTATTATGCTTGCAGATAACAAGGCTCTCTAACTTCCAAGTATCAATTACTATTTAAACTAATGCAGTGCACAACTAATAAAATATCTCAATCCTGACTCAGGTATCAGACAGTGGTAGTTTAACCCAATGAGATAGCTGTTAGCATTTTATAATGAATATGAGTGTATTGTATTATAATAGTGGCAGGGTGTAAGGATACAAAAAAGAACAGTTTCATGTACAATAGAAACTTAAGAGCCCTTCTTTGATACGAAATAATATTTGATTATATGCACCTAAATTCAAAAATGGAACCTACTTCATCACCAAGTCATCTTGGGATGCCCTCAAAGTCCGACTTTCTGTCTGACACCGTCACCGTCACCGTCACGTACACTGACTTTGATTTTGCAAACGTTTTAGAGAATCCAAAAAATGTAATATCCTACCAGGCTCTCCTACGAAAGTTGATTTTTTTCCTTTCACTTCATCTTAATAATTATTTATATTTTCTACAAGGGCACAGCCGTTAGTTTTGCAAGGAGGAAAATTTCCACTACACATTCTGGTCGGGAAGAGGTTTTGAGGTGATGATTTGAATTTAGAGTGTCTGATTTTACTCTCTCACCTCATGCTCATTCTTTTACCACATTAGACCATATTTTGTGATTTGCACAACTTGGGATTTTGAGGTTTTCTATAGTTCAATTTGAGTATTTGAAAAATCCATTCTTGAACTTGTAACTTTTTTTTCGACCAAAAAAAAAAATTGAACTTTTTTCTTGAGCACTTAGAGAGAAAGGATAGTTTCCTATAAAATTAGCATTGTATTAGGAAGGGAAATTACCATTATTTATTGCAGATATCATTTGATTCACTTCAAGTAGTTGAAATTCATAGAAAGAAAATTGGTAATTAGTGCATAAAGTTACTTTGGGATTACTAAGCCTTTGGGCCTCCATATTTGGGATGCTCCCCCAGCTGCTCTCAACAAGTTAATTTTCAATAATTTGTGTAGGGTTTCTACACCCAGGTTTGTTGTTAGTATTTGTGTTGAGCTTTAGCCCTCCTCTCTACCAAAGAAGAAAAAAAAAAGAAAGTTTACTAATGTCCAATTCCAATGGTTCTATTCTTGCCACCTATGATTGTCCCCATATTTGCTAGCCTAGACAAAAAAACAAAGAAAGGGCTAGCTACCACTCCAAAGTCTCCCCTGTTTCTTTATCAATCATGACAGTCTCGTTTCTGAATGAGGTAGTATTATTATTATTAGTAATTATAACACGCACCTTAAAAGATTTTAAATCATGAATTAATGTTGACCATTTTGTTATCATCTTCTGTAAAACTAATTGTGCAAGTGTTTTCCGTTTGGAGGGTACCATCTCCATATAGAGACACGGAATTTACTCAAAAGTCAAGAAGAACCCCTTCTTTTGAATTTTAGTACAAACCAAAAAAGTGCAGGACAAGAAAAACGTTTCTACCTCTCTATTTGTTGTTCGTATTTTAAATGGAAAAGGTCAGTTGTTGATTTTGGACGACAATTCATACAATATGTAAGTTGTGCTTCAATGCCCAGTATTGGATCCAAATGGAATTGTTTTTTTTGAGTCCCCAAAGTTAGCAAGGGAAAAAGGTTTTCTCACACACATTGTCAAAGTGCAATGAAGTCGAACCTAAGATCACAGGTCTGTAAGTCAAAGCCTTTTTGCAATGGACCAGACCTTGTTGGATGAAGTAAAAAAATAAAGTAAAACCATTCCCCACAAGAAAGCTATAAAGCTCCAAGATATGTTTACCGTTTATAATTATTATTAAGGGAACGAAAAAAAAAAACAGAGTTATTGCAATGATTATAATGATGATATAAATAGGACAAGGATACAGCTCACAAGTAAAAAGAGCCAGGAAGAGCTCAACCGACAAAATTTCCTGGACTGGTCTGTTCTATGAACACTAAATGCCATATAAACACTAACTGCCATATCTATGAAAAGCTTCACAAGAGCTAACAATGAAAAAATTAAACATACAAGAAATATTACGATACCCTTATTATCTACAGATTGCTGCTTCTTCCTCACCTTTTCAACCTCATATCTGCAAAGCAATAACAATTGTATTAGAATACACGCATCTATATGAACTGTTCACCTAGCAGAAACAAGTAGATGAATTCAGGCTAGATACATGGAGGTGAGCATTAAACCATTGTTTACGTTTTCTGGTTGCTTCAGCTTACATATATTTGATGAAAACGACGACAGAAAACATGCATAAAGTTGCCTTATATTCAAATTAACTTGCTTAAAAATTAATCTATGTATATATAACTACCCTTTACGAGCTCATATAAAATATTTATTAGATTTGAAACTAAAACAAATTTGAGGGCAAAGTTTAAGAAATATACAGAATTTGAAACACTTCAGTTTTCTTTAGTTTCTTTTTCCTTCTTTATTTGCTGTAACTTAAAAATGACTGAATAAACTAAACAATACAGATGTTTGGAAAGAGGAGCTAATAAGATTGCGTGCACTAAATAGTTGCTCCCCAGAAAAACGTAACTTGTCAACTCAACATCGCATCAATGTAGAAAAGAAACTTTCAATACATATAAACTGGAGAAGTCTTAAAACAAAAGATCGAACCCTGACCTGAGGATAGCATTGTCCCTGACCAAATTACCCAATTGTATGGAGACTAGGGACTGCCAAGATATAAGGTTGTGAACATCTTTAGCCTACAAGGACAAGAAAACATTTAAGAAAAGTATAATGCATAATACCGACAATAAAGAAAAGGCAATACCAATATTTCCAAGAATAATGACAAAGCTAATAATGGTCAAAATTCTATGAGATAAGAGTTTTACATACAATGATTTCCTGGCTTTCAAGGAGATTCCTTATGTCTTCTCTGATCTTCTGTACATCTAAATCTTTTTCTCCCAAATCTTTGTCGAATTCTCTGAAAATACTGCCATATTTTGAATTAGATTCCTCCAGGTATCGCTCCAGAACTGATAAACTAAAATCCAAGGAACGAACTTTCTGCATTAGTATTTTAAGAACGGTGTCCCCAGGCATCCTGTTAACTTGTAGATGGCGAACCTCTTTGATAGGATCAGGCACTTCACTTTTCATTATTTCATTGCTCAAGTCAGAGTTTGCAACTGCATCTTCAGGTTCCAATTCTTTAACAATATTATGAAAAAATTCATCAACCTCAGGGGAGTCTGGGTTGGAAGACGTAGGTTTCTGGTCAACAGTTGCTCCCTCAGAAACAAACGGACTGCTTTCAACAGAAATCAAATCCTCAAGCATTCGCTCAACAGCATCCACTCCATAAATTTCAATAACACTGAGTGTGCAATAGAATTCTGAACCATGATGGCTCAAAAGATTCAACTTTATATATCTCACCCACTTGGGTTCCTGAAGATCAAACCTTTGTGCAAGCTTATTATTTGCAGCAGTGAAATTCCCAAGTAGAACCCATTCATCTGTTGGATAGACCAAACTGCCAAGCAGCTCAAAAGCCCTTAAATTAGAAGAATAGTGCTCATGATTAGCTATTTGAATTGTATCTACTAACGTTTCTTCTGAAAGCTCTATATCGACAAATTTTCCTTCTGCAGAACATGGATTGCGAAGGTACTTGTCCTTATCCCTGCCTAAGATATTAGAGGCACCCTTAGCTTCCTTGTTAAAAGCCAAGACCTTGGCTCCCTTTGCAGCTAAAGCATAATTGTATTCAGCACCACCAGGCTCCACTCTGTGTTTTATGCTTCCAGCCTGACCATTTCCAGATTTAGTTTTGGAATTAAATGTTTTGCTCTTGAACTCATCAAGACCAAGTGGCACAGCACGAGGTAGGCGGCCATTCTTTGGAGCATCATTTTCAAGTTTCACACCTGAACCAGAGCTCTCCACCTCAGGTTGCTCACTAACAGCTGAGTCCAAAAATATATTTCCTTCAGCTGAGTCATGGTGGCTACTTCCTTCAGCTGAGGCACAATGTCTACTTCCTTCACTAGCAAAGAATTCACCATTTAAACCACTGGTTTCAACACCATTTGCGCACACACCTCCTGAATAGTGGACCAAATCAGTTTCTTTTTGTATATCTACAGAATCAGAGTGTTCATCCTGGTCCAGCTTAGCTTTGTCCCAAGTTGATATACCAACTGGAGATACGGTGGATCCATCTAACAGAAAGAAGAGACAAAATAGCTCATAACAAGCAGCATGCACGGAGTAAATCATAAAAATCACACTAAAAGTGAAAAAAGATAAAAGAAAAAGAAGAAATAAGATGAATGCAAAAAACGAAATTAATAACAGTGTTTCATCAAAGAATTCACTTGTTTGCAAGGGGAGATACAGACAGTCAATTTATCCAGAGATTTTCAGCCGAAATTTCGCTCAGGATATCTCAAAGCATGCTAACACTGCAAACCATCTTAATCTCAGGGAAGTTTCATGAAATTGCAGAAACCTACCAGACGATTTCCTTGTTTGGGCACGAATTTTGGCCTTGCACTGAAAATACTGAAAATACTTCAGGTGCTTCTCTACTAAGCACCCCTATTGTGCCCTTACACAAGAGTTGACTGCCTCTTGGGTTTCCTAATTTTTAAAACCTTAAGCTCTTTCCCTTTTTTTTTTTTTTCAACCAATGTCAGATGGTAAATAAAAGGTTGAAATGTCCAGTTTCCAAGCCTCCCCGGCCAACTAGACAGTCCTCAATAATATAACCTGCAATGATTTTGCTCTTCAACAGTTAGGAACCCAATCAATTTTCCCAGTCTTTAAAATTTCCCAAAGCCCAACCCTCAGCACCAGCAGCCCCATTTTCTCCATATTGGCAGCCCTATCATCAGCAGCATTAGTTGTCCATCATCAATTTTCCTGTTTGTGATTCTACACAAGTACCATGCCAATGCACCATCTCTTCGTGATTCTTTTTCTGTTGAGTAAAAGTGTATCAATGTTGAGATGTACACATGTACAAAGAGCTTCCCTACAACTAATGTCCGAATGCACAAAAGGGAAGAGCTTTGCTCTAAATGAAGTTGAAGTATCATATCTGCAGCCACATGCAATAGTAGTGAAGTATGAATACCATTTTATCTTTATTTTTGTTTTTACGAGAGTGATATGAATATTTGATTGAGTATATGAGGCTATAAAAACTAGAAACTAGATGGTTAAACTAAATCCTTACTTGGTTTGTTTAGTAGTCAGCAGAGAGTATTATATATTTGGATTAATTCGTATGCTTTCTAGAGATTTTACTTATTGAAAATTTTGTACATTTTTAATTGTAAACTTTGAGTGCCAAATGGCTTACATGTCAACACCTTGAGGCTTATGCCTTGCCTTATGCTTTGCTCATTTTTCTCCTAATTTCTGCCCCTTCCCCTAAAATTTTACTGATATCTACATTTCTGTGTTTTCAGATCGTTGATATTTCTAACTTGTTTTCAGGTTATGATCTGCAATTTTCATTATTGTTTTTCCTTTCGGCGATCAGCTATGGAGCAGAGAGGTTTTAGGTACAGAAAACCACAAAGACATGCCTCAATAACTCTTCTATAATTATATCTAGTTCAATCTGAGCTGCTGTACAACATATAATAATAATATGTTTTCAGTGGCTTATTAAAAATTTCCCCAATCTGGTTTTGATTACAAGTCTACGCAAATGGAAAAATATTTCATCTTTGGATCCTCCCAAATTATACCCATGCATGAATTTCAAATTATTTCGCATATTAAATCGCTCAGCGCACCACATCCAGGATCATAGTTAACTAACTGAGTCACTGAAGCAGAAATGTAGCAAATAATACCATAACATATAAATCACAACGCTAAATAGGTGAGTCAAACAAAAGAAAAAGGAAAAAAGATTAATATATGCAATGTAACGGTCGAGCTGATATTTCAGGTAAACAAGAATAAGTAGAGACCACTGATTCTAAGCCAAACTCAGCATCAGAAGCAGTTTTGCAACCAAACAAAAAATGGTGATCATATTCACTGCAGAAGCTTAGTGCTTTAGATATTATTTCAGAAATTCACGAACAATTCATAAAGGAAGCGAACAGAAGAAAATTATATTGAGTAGAGAGGTTACCTCTGTATCCATCTCCACGACTGAACCATAAGCTGAAAAGAAAGACAAGCCCCCACAAGACAAAAACTAAAGACAGAGACACCTTATACAAGCGGCTCCTTCCGCCGAACCCCAAAGCTCTTCTTTGCAGAAGAGCTCTACGTGACCTTTGCATTGCACATCAATCCAATCCACTGCTGAACGCTGAAAAAACAGAGAACAGAGTACCCTGTACCGAACAAAACATAGACTTGAGTTGAGTTCCACTCTCAGAAAATATAAGAAAATGAAATTACATACGTTTCACAGCTATGATTGTTGTAAATGGATTCCAATCCAAGTCAATGAATCAATCAGAATACAATATATAAATAAATATATATACAAACATGTATAGCTTGCAGATTCAGCTACATGCAACTACATTTTCAAGCAGATGTGAAATGAGTTACCTTTAATGGAAAAACAAAATGAAGTGTTTAGATTGCAAGCTATGCAATTCAGAGAAAACTTAATGGGTGAAATACCAAACCGAATTATCTGGTAGCTGTACAAATTGATGAATAAAAAAAAAGAAGAAGAAAGATTGAGTAGACACCCATTTCAGTAAATTGAAATGGGAATTCTCCACCAAAAGAACCAAATTCACCTTAGCAGCCAAGCAAAACAACTTTTTGACCTCTAAAAGATACACTCTTTCACCAAAACTGATGGCGAAATGAGTAAAACAAACAAAGCCCATGAACTAAATTAAAATAGAAGATGAAGCAACCCTTCATGCCAGCCTGGTTCTGTCTCTAAAATTCAAAAAAGATCTTCTTTTTATTAGGAAAGAAAAGCAAAAAACTGCAATTATATAAATGTATGCAGATCTTAGTCTAAGTGGATAGACAACAATTCCCGCTTCAATTGGGTAACCAAAGATGAGATCCAATTCAAATTAATTCAAAAAAAAAAAAAAAAAAAAAAAACCAAAGAAAAGCAAAATGTTCAAAAGAAACAAAGAATAAGAATCACATGCCGACCTTGCAGGTTGGTGAATCAGTCGGTATCGTATTGAAACGATCAACAAATGAGAACAAAACAAAATCGGCAAAGCGGGGAAATTTTCGAGATTAGCGAAAGCAAATCAGAAATGCGAAGTCATCGTAGAAGAGCGAAAACAGAGCGTCAATACGGCGTAGTTTAAGGAGATTGTCCGTGTTGCCTTGAGCGTCAAACGTCTTCCCCCTTTTTATATTCTTCTTCATCATCGTCGTCACTGCCTGTGTCGCTTTCTTTTGTAACGGTTTTGCTTCGATTTGATTTCGCCGAATAGTTGCTTTTCGATAACAGTTATTTATTTATTTTAATTTTTTTGAAATTCAAACATTTTTATTTTTTTTTACCCTTTGCCTTTTTCTAAATTGCAAGAATGAAAATCTTGGGGTTAATATGTAAAAAGCATGTTTGGATGGCTCTAGAATTGGAGAAAAACTTTCCGGCCAATAATGTTATTTCACATGGAAGTGTTATCACGCATATCTTAGCGTTATTAGCCGGCCTAGCAAAATAATGTTATTTCCGTTCCATAAAAATCTTTCTCCTAGAATTGTTGGAGAAGTAGAGGAAGTTGTGTCGTTTTGCCCAAACAACAACTATTTTGGGGATTGTACAAAGAGACCACCATTCATGGGAATTTTCAGAACTTGAGATGAGAAAATCTAGATTGTTATTGTAACTCATAAAAATAAAATAACAAAAAAGAAACATCCTAAGCAAGCAAGCATTTAGAAATGAACAAAAAAGAATGAAGAAAGGATTGTTGGTACCTCTTTTTGTAAAAGCAGCCTTTACCTTGTGCATTAAGGCATACGAGCAATTCTTTCTGCCCAGTAAGAAAAAGAATTTCAGACTTTCTCAATGCCCACATTGGACAGGATACTAGGTATTTATAAACCCTACTACAAGTTAGAAATTCTAGATATTTTTTTTCTTTTCTGTTTTTGTATATCACAATAAGCCAAAAAAATCGAAATAATTGAGCCCTTTAAAAAAATAAAAATAAAAATAAAAATCTTCCAAGCTAGACAAGATGCTTGAATTCGTGCCTTATGAATTGCAGATTGCATTCCATTAATGCAAAACTTACTATGTTTTTTTTAAAATGTGAAATTAAATTTTAAAAAGCTTTTGCAATTATTTTGTGATGAGTGGATGACCAGGAGGATGAATGGAAATGTTTTGTTTCTGTCAGTGGAGTGAGCTGGAATCGCATCCATATCATTGCCAACATCTAGTTAGTACGTGGCACTGTAGCACGTGGCAGTGCCAGTATGTTTCTTACACGTATGCATTGACAAATAGACGTGAGCTGTACCTGCCTTCCCTCTTAAGTCTAAAATACTACCGACGTGTCCAGCGGGCACAGCACGAGCTTATCTTTGGTCACCACATATCACCGAATTAGTGGTGACGATCATTTTTTACAACATAAAAACAAAACATCCGCAATTCATTGTTAATTATTGATTGAGTTTGATTTAATGCATTCGCCTTCCCTCTTACGTCTCAAAACTAAACTACACTACGCTACTGCCGACTAAAACTACCCACATGTCCAGCGGCCAAAGCTCTTCTCCACATCGAGTATATTTTTTATGAGATAAAGACAATACATTGTATTTATAATTTAGACACAAAAAGACCGATCTAATACAAAAACAAATAGTCATAGAAGATTATTACAAATATGGAATCGCAGTAATGAGAATTTTTTTTAACGTAATAAGCATTTTCATTATTAATTATCGAATGAGTCGATTTAATATATTTGCTTTATTTTTTTGTTTTTTTTTTTTGTCATTCAACATGGAGGGAAGAGGTAGAGTTTGGCCCACATTTTCACTATGGTGCTATCCCATGTAGAAGGAGATTGTCTATTTTGACTTGAGCGCTAAACGCCGTGCCCCTTTTTATATTCTTTCATCATCCCCATCATTGTGTGCCTCTTTTTACAACATAAAAACAAAACATCCGCAATTCATTGTTAATTATTGATTGAGTTTGATTTAATGCATTCGCCTTCCCTCTTACGTCTCAAAACTAAACTACACTACGCTACTGCCGACTAAAACTACCGACATGTCCAGCGGCCAAAGCTCTTCTCCACATCGAGTATAATTTTTATGAGATAAAAGATAATACATTGTATTTATAATTTAGACACAAAGACCGATCTAATACAAAAACAAATAGTCATAGAAGATTATTTCAAATACGGAATTGCAGTAATGAGAATTTTTTTAACGTAATAAGCATTTCCATTATTAATTATCGAATGAGTCGATTTAATATATTTGCTTTATAAATCACAAAAAATAAATTACTGGATTTTTTTTAATTATCAAAATGGTCCTGAAACTTATCCCAAAATTATATTTTGATCATCTAATTAAATTATTCACTTAAATGCTACTTCAACTCTCTATTTTGTAATGTGATCGAAGTAAGGTACCTCAAGGTCAAAATTAGTAATGTGAGCCTTTAAAATGGACTTGAAGATCTTCCCAATAACTTGCGCATTCTTAAATGGACAACATCTTCCCCCATCATCTTTCAACGTAGAGTGTAATAGTTGCATAAAACATTTTCTTATGGGAACAAAACTATATCCTTTAACTCATTTGATCTTTTATAACTGTTTAACCAGGGAATCTAATTTTGCTATGCTTTTGCAATTGACAGCCTTTACTAGTTTAAGGACTTTGTTCGCTTTTTTGTCTTTCTACATGGAGGGAAGGGGTAGAGTTTGGCCCACATTTCCACTATGGTGCTATCTCATTTGGAAGGAGATTGTCTATTTTGACTTGAGCGTTAAACGCCGTCCCCCTTTTTATATTCTTTCATCATCCCCATCATTGTGTGCCTCTGCTTTCTCTTGTAATGATTTTGCTTCGATTTGATTTCGTCCAATAGTTGCTTTGCAAAAACACTTTTTATTTTGTTTTGTTTTGAAAATTTAACTGTTTTTTTCACCCTCTGCCTTTTTGGCAAGAATGAAAATCTTGGGGCTAATTTGTGAAAAGCAGGTTTGGATGGTAGGCTTTTGGTACGTCGGTTGGCTCTATAATTGTTGGAGTAGAGGAAGTTGCGTCTCTAGTCTTTCCCCAAACAGCGACTATTTTGGGGCTTCTAAAAAGACCACTATTTGGAGAAATTATACAATAGTACTGTAGTATCACGTGGCAATGATACATGGTATTACAGACGAATGAGATAATGACATATGGGCAACAACTACGATAGAGAGAAGTAACGTTAATTGGTGTTAATCTCACTGTCTGAGAAACTTCTCGTACCCACCTTCTCAGTTTTCACCATCATCGACGACAACCATTGCCATTTCTGCAAGATTTTTTGAAAAGCAGTCATGTTGCTTCTTCACAAAGCTGATGAAGAATTAACCCAAAAATGGGTCATCAGTGACTATCTGCTAACTTGTTCTTATATGAGGGATATTGACGTAGATGAGGAAACTTAGCGGATATGTTCGCTGACTTGATGATTAGTGTTGTTGTTGATGCCTCCGGATCTTCATATTCCTCTTAATTTCTCCTTTGTTTTTTTTCTTTCTTTAAATTTAATTGAAATTACCCTTGCCCCAATTACTTGGGTGCTAGGGAAAATCATGAAAGTTGTAGTTGTTCAGGTGCCGTCATTTCATTGGTCCGTACTACCACCTGTCAAATGCGACGTGATAGTACAGTACCATTGTATAATTTCTCCACTGTTTGTGGGAATTTGGGAATTTTCAGGACTTGAGATGAGGAGATTTCAATCCTATTTTTATTTTAAATCATAAAAAAGAAACATCCTATTTTCTACTACAACTATGGCACAAAATCAAAGCTTATAGAAATGAACAAACAGTGTATGAATCAATTAAAAAAAATGTGCAAAGGATTGTTGGTACCTCTTTTTGTAAATGCAGCTTTTACCTTGTGCATTAAGCCATACTAGCAGCAATTCTGCCTAGCAAGAAAAAAAAATTCTGACTTTCAATGGGCACATTGGGCAGGATAAGAGGCATTTATATATATATATATATATATAAAATATGGTAAATTAGGGCACTGATAACAGCAAAGGGTTTTAATAAAAGTTAGCATTTGTAGATATTTTTTTCCTTCTATTTTCTCGTGTATCACAATAAGAATTTGAATTATTGGACCCCTTTTTTTATGGTAGGCTTTTGGTACGTCGGTTGGCTCTATAATTGTTGGAGTAGAGGAAGTTGCGTCTCTAGTCTTTCCCCAAACAGCGACTATTTTGGGGCTTCTAAAAAGACCACTATTTGGAGAAATTATACAATAGTACTGTAGTATCACGTGGCAATGATACATGGTATTACAGACGAATGAGATAATGACATATGGGCAACAACTACGATAGAGAGAAGTAACGTTAATTGGTGTTAATCTCACTGTCTGAGAAACTTCTCGTACCCACCTTCTCAGTTTTCACCATCATCGACGACAACCATTGCCATTTCTGCAAGATTTTTTGAAAAGCAGTCATGTTGCTTCTTCACAAAGCTGATGAAGAATTAACCCAAAAATGGGTCATCAGTGACTATCTGCTAACTTGTTCTTATATGAGGGATATTGACGTAGATGAGGAAACTTAGCGGATATGTTCGCTGACTTGATGATTAGTGTTGTTGTTGATGCCTCCGGATCTTCATATTCCTCTTAATTTCTCCTTTGTTTTTTTCTTTCTTTAAATTTAATTGAAATTACCCTTGCCTTGCCCCAATTACTTGGGTGCTAGTAAAGGAAAATCATGAAAGTTGTAGTTGTTCAGGTGCCGTCATTTCATTGGTCCGTACTACCACCTGTCAAATGCGACGTGATAGTACAGTACCATTGTATAATTTCTCCACTGTTTGTGGGAATTTGGGAATTTTCAGGACTTGAGATGAGGAGATTTCAATCCTATTTTTATTTTAAATCATAAAAAAGAAACATCCTATTTTCTACTACAACTATGGCACAAAATCAAAGCTTATAGAAATGAACAAACAGTGTATGAATCAATTAAAAAAAATGTGCAAAGGATTGTTGGTACCTCTTTTTGTAAATGCAGCTTTTACCTTGTGCATTAAGCCATACTAGCAGCAATTCTGCCTAGCAAGAAAAAAAAATTCGGACTTTCAATGGGCACATTGGGCAGGATAAGAGGCATTTATATATATATAAAAAAAATTGGTAAATTAGGGCACTGATAACAGCAAAGGGTTTTAATAAAAGTTAGCATTTGTAGATATTTTTTTCCTTCTATTTTCTCGTGTATCACAATAAGAATTTGAATTATTGGACCCCTTTTTTTAAAAACAAAAATATATATAAGAATTGGACCTTATTTTATATTTTAAATCCCTCAAAGCTGCTATGTTGCAAATACAACTGAAATCCCATGATTTTGATAGCAAGAGTTGAATGCCTTTATAAATCTTTATATTTTGAAAAATATATTGTGACTTTCCGATTAGTTAAAAGAGACAACCCTTGTTAACGGGGCCTAACTCAGTGGAAAAAGACATTGACTTGTAGACTAGTGGTGTCAAGTTCGAACCCTCATGGCATCAATGTGTATGTAGCGGATATGTTCGCTGACTTGATGATTAGTGTTGTTGTTGATGCCTCCGGATCTTCATATTCCTCTTAATTTCTCCTTTGTTTTTTTTCTTTCTTTAAATTTAATTGAAATTACCCTTGCCCCAATTACTTGGGTGCTAGGGAAAATCATGAAAGTTGTAGTTGTTCAGGTGCCGTCATCTCATTGGTCCGTCCTACCACCTGTCAAATGCGACGTGGTAGTACACAGTCATGTTGCTTCTTCACAAAGCTGATGAAGAATTAACCCAAAAATGGGTCATCAGTGACTATCTGCTAACTTGTTCTTATATGAGGGATATTGACGTAGATGAGGAAACTTAGCGGATATGTTCGCTGACTTGATGATTAGTGTTGTTGTTGATGCCTCCGGATCTTCATATTCCTCTTAATTTCTCCTTTGTTTTTTTCTTTCTTTAAATTTAATTGAAATTACCCTTGCCTTGCCCCAATTACTTGGGTGCTAGTAAAGGAAAATCATGAAAGTTGTAGTTGTTCAGGTGCCGTCATTTCATTGGTCCGTACTACCACCTGTCAAATGCGACGTGATAGTACAGTACCATTGTATAATTTCTCCACTGTTTGTGGGAATTTGGGAATTTTCAGGACTTGAGATGAGGAGATTTCAATCCTATTTTTATTTTAAATCATAAAAAAGAAACATCCTATTTTCTACTACAACTATGGCACAAAATCAAAGCTTATAGAAATGAACAAACAGTGTATGAATCAATTAAAAAAAATGTGCAAAGGATTGTTGGTACCTCTTTTTGTAAATGCAGCTTTTACCTTGTGCATTAAGCCATACTAGCAGCAATTCTGCCTAGCAAGAAAAAAAAATTCGGACTTTCAATGGGCACATTGGGCAGGATAAGAGGCATTTATATATATATAAAAAAAATTGGTAAATTAGGGCACTGATAACAGCAAAGGGTTTTAATAAAAGTTAGCATTTGTAGATATTTTTTTCCTTCTATTTTCTCGTGTATCACAATAAGAATTTGAATTATTGGACCCCTTTTTTTAAAAACAAAAATATATATAAGAATTGGACCTTATTTTATATTTTAAATCCCTCAAAGCTGCTATGTTGCAAATACAACTGAAATCCCATGATTTTGATAGCAAGAGTTGAATGCCTTTATAAATCTTTATATTTTGAAAAATATATTGTGACTTTCCGATTAGTTAAAAGAGACAACCCTTGTTAACGGGGCCTAACTCAGTGGAAAAAGACATTGACTTGTAGACTAGTGGTGTCAAGTTCGAACCCTCATGGCATCAATGTGTATGTGAGAAAACCCCCACCCCCTCCTAACTTTGGCCCAGAGAGAGAGAGAGAGAGCTCTTCCAATATTTTTCTTCATGAATAACCATTCATATAAGATGAAAAAAAAAAATTTACAGAAATTGGGCATTTGTCTTGTGGAATTTTAACATACATCCAAATCAACCAGCTTTTGTTTGTAAAAAAAGAAAAAGAAAAAGAAAAAAACTATTGAAATAGAAATAGCAACCTTCCTTGAAATAAAATGAACTAGCTAATAACCTTTCCATGCTAGACATGATGCTTGGATTCGTGCTTTATGAATTGCAGATTCCTTTCCATTGTTGCAAATTTTCTTGTTATTACTTACTATGTTTGTTTGAAATGTTGAATTAAATACAAAAAAGCTTTTAGAAGTATTTAATTACCACGACCAGGATGCATGAAAATGTTTTACTATTTTGTCGAATAGAAAACAATTGAATTAGACTATAATTTTTTATCTAAAGAATAACCGCAATAATATTTCAATAAAATGATTTTTTTTTTTGTCGAATAGAAAAAAACATATTTTCTAATAAAATCCAAATTACAAAACTATAAATTCATGCTTCTCCAAAACAACCAGTCAAAAGAGTGGCTGGAAAGACAAAAAGGGCATCCAAAACAACAGACCAAGGAGGATCCGCCAAGCGAGGAAACCAGCTTATCCAAGTTAATGCATATGGGGTAGCACAACAGTAGAAAAATGGGTCAAACACTCCCCTCCTTCCAAAGTGCACCCGAGTATGATTCACGTAGGAGACAATCTTGAGACAACCCAATATAATCTCCCCCTCTCTAACGAATGTGAAAAAAAATATTCAGCTTTTTGCTGGGATTCGTAATCCTGCTAGAATTGAGACTGACTGGATTATAAGTAATCCAATCCAAGATGATTTGGGGCACCATACAAAGGAGTAGGATTGTGGATTCAATACAGTGTTTTTATCCAGACCACCAAACGGGTTCGTTCAGATCCGAAATAAACAGAGGAAATAAAAAATTGAAGATTAAATAAAAACTATACTGGTTTTTCTTTTTAATAATTCGTACAGAGGAAATAAACAGAGGAAATAGCCGAACGGCTGTACTCGTTTGGATTTTTAATTTTTTAAAATAAATAGTACAGCCGCACGGCTATACACTTTTCTCTTAAAATAAATAGAATCGCCGAACGGACTATACTGGTTTTTATTTTTGAAATAAATAGTACAGCCGAGCGGCTATACGCTTTTTTATTTTTTATTTCTTAAATAAATAGTATCGCCGAACAGCTATACTGTTCAAATATATTATTTACCCCCTTCTGATTTTTTTTTTCTTTTTCAAACTTATTACAAATATAAAGAATTAGCATTTTCCTGATTTATACTCGTATTATACACGTAAGTAAGTATTTTTCAATAATACTTCCGTTTTCCATACATTACTTAAGGACTTGGTAAAATACATATTTTTTTTTAAAAAAGCAAACATACAATACACACATTGTACACACACATACGTATTTTTCATGTTTAATACACGTATAACTTTCCATAACACACACAAAATTCAAGTATTATACTCGTTAAATAACATATTTAAAAAATTTAAATCGTACAGCCGTGCGACTGTACTCCTTTTTTTATTTTATTTTAATAATTAGTATAGCGGCACGGCGATACTCGTTTTTCATTTACTATTTTTTATAATAATTAGTATAGCCGCACGGCTATAATCGTTTTTTAGTTTTTATTTCTTAAATAAATACTATAGCCGATCGGCTATACAATTTAAATATATTATTCCACCAGTATAGCCGGACGGCTATACTGCTTTTTCTTTTTAATAATTAGTATAGCCGGACGGATGTACTCATGTTTAAAAAATAAATAGTACCGCCGACCAGCTGTACTATTTTTTAAAAATAAATAGTATAGCCGCTGGGTTTTTGCTTTTAGTTTTTTGAAATAAACTAAAAATTAGTATAGCCGCGCGGCGATACTCGTTTTTCATTTTATTATTATTTTTAATAATTCGTATAGCCGACCAGCCACACTATTTTTTAATTTTTTATTTCTTAAATAAATACACTCCTTTTTCTTTTCAATAATTAGTATAGCCGGACGGCTATAGTCTTTTTTCTTAAAATAAATAGTATCACCGAACGGCTATACTTGTTTTTATTTTTAATTTTTTGAAATAAAAATAAATAGTACATCCGCCCGGCTATACGCCTTTTTATTTTTATTTCTTAAATAAATGGTATAGCCGAACGGCTATACCGTTTAAATATATTTGATTTTTTTCCGTTTTCCAAGTTATTACACGTATAAAGAATTAGCATTTTCCCAATTTATGTATTTTTCAATAATACTTATGTTTTCCGTACATTGCTTAAGGAGTCGGTAAAATACATATTTTTATTGTAAAAGCAAATATTGTACACGTATTTTTTTACAAACTTTTCCATAACACACCCAAAATTCAAGTATTATACTCATTAAATAACATATTTAAAATATTTAATTCATATAGCCGTGCGACTGTACTCCTTTTTGTAATTTTAATATTTTAATAATCAGTATAGCAGCGTGGATACTCATTTTTCATTGATTATTATTTTTAATAATTAGTATAGCCGCACGGCGACACTGTTTTTTATTTTTTATTTCTTAAATAAATAGCATAGCCGCACGGCTATACCTCTTTAATATAGTATTCCACAGGTATAGCCGGGCGGCCGTACGCCTTTTTCTTTTCAATAATTAGTATAGCCGCACGGCTGGACCATTTTTATTTTTTACTTCTTAAATAAAT
>NW_018925082.1:13653-30678 GCF_002207925.1 Prunus avium | reverse complement strand
TGATAATGCTTGTCAATAAATGCTTCTGCAACATGGAGCATCTCACCAGCTACACCAAAATTTCATTCCAAATGTAAGACACGGAACAAACTTTATATACATATAATAATGCTTTAACATATCCAGTAGATAGAAATATGCATAATCACCTTCCTCCAGCATACTAAATCCAGTGATATATATTAATTATTTTGCAAGTTAAACCTATTTCTGTATATCAACAACTTATTTATCAAGCAATATTTTTTCCTTCGCCAGATAGATTTAACAACTATTTACCAAGTCTAAAATAAAAATCTCAATAGAAACGAGATTGAACAAGAATATACACCAATAAGTAATAAACATATTACTATAGCCCATAAATGAACAGTGAGTTGTTTATAAATAAATAAAGCTCAAACCATACCAAGGACAATGACAGATGTAGTTCCATCACCTACTTCTTCATCTTGTGTGCGACTTAGTTCAATCATTGACTATCATCACAAATTTTAAAAGAGCAAAGGTAAGAATAACAAGAAAATTAAAATGAGGTGGGGGGTCACATACAAAAGTAAGGCGTCATGGAGAAAATTTTATGGTAAAACACAGGGGGAAAAGAAGCAGAAATAACGGAGAGTCATTTTTGTAAGTAAGGCGTCATGGAGAAAATTTTATGGTAAAACACAGGGGGAAAAGAAGCATAAATAACGGAGAGTAATTTTTGCATTGAAAACAAAATTAGATCCAGAAAGGAGCATTTTGAGACAAATATCATGCCTTTGCTGCTGGGTGTGCAATATCTAATTCACGCAGAATGGCATTTCCATCATTAGTCACCACAATTCCTGTTAGCAATGAGGGAAACAACTTTGTTAGCGTATTGCAAACTCATCAAGAACCAGACACAAGCCATAGACCCATGAAATAGATACATGAGGCAACCAGTAACATTAATTTTACTTAATTGAAAATAGAACCACCTTATAAAAACAGTAAAATAACTTATGGATACAAGGTAATGCAATTGCAGCAACAAACATACTGCCACCTACAACAAGGGCTTATTTGGGTCCTAAAATTTGTATACTGCAGACAAAAGGATTACCTCCACCAGCATCAAGTAGCATCTTGAGCATCGATCGAGGACCCAAAGTTGTACGGATTATGTCAGCAACAGCCTGTCATTATCAAAATGCTTAACATTTTCATGGTCATGAGACCCAAAATACTAATAATCTGAAAAAGTAACATTTTTATGCTTAACATTTTTATGAAAAAGTAACCACAAGTGAAACACAAAAATATTTTCTCATAAAGAGCATCCACAACTGAGACGCTTAAATGCTTAGCATTTTTTCATGAGAAAATATTTAACATTTTCATAGTGAGAAGGCTAACACTCATGTTAACCCGTCCAGCAATTAAATTACATTGAAAACAAATATTAAAACACACATTTCAGATGAATTTCATATTAATTCAGTTTTAGGTATAAAACATGCAATTAAAACAGCCTCTTTTTCAGTAAGTCTTTCACCCGGTACTATGCTACATAGACCAAAACAAGGCTCAGACACTACGGCACATGTAAAATAACTCAAATTTAAAGAGTATTTCAAATTTATCTACTCCATTAACATTAGAAAACAAAACCCATTTACAAATTTATTGGATTCTCCAATAAATTTATCTCCAAGACTTAATCACCAAAAATATTATTTTCCCTCGAACGAACAAAACTACGGATTTACACTCTCACACAAAATCAAATGTTTGGATTCATAAAATGGAGTGCCCTTGATCATACCTTTGATGCCTGGATATTACCATGGTGCACCTTAGTCCCAGACTCACGCTTCAATGAATCTTCTGCTCAAATCAGTTGAAACAAGCAAGATCAGTGAAACTAAGCAAATGGGCTTTCAATGTAACTTAAATATAATCCTCAAAAGCAGCAAACAACACAAAAACCTAAGCTTTTTCGCATACCCAGATAAAAGACAGATTCAAAACCTAAACTTTAAAGTAACTGCAACTTGAAAAGGGCAAAAAGAAGAGGAAAGGAAGCTTACTCAGGACGAGTACTGGGGCTTGCATGGTGATGTTGAGATCTGTTTGAAACTGTTGAGTGTGTGAGGAAGAGGGAAGACGAGTTCAGAACACTCTCGAGAGGTTTTTATGCGAGGGAAACGCCGAAAGGGAGTAAAAGGTTTATAATATTGACCCCTGTCTGCTCCGAACAAGTTCAAGTGGGCTCTAGTCTCTTCGAATTTTGGGCTGGGTCAGGCTGGCCCACGAAGAAAATTGTGGTGGATCTTCGAAATTTAGAGGAGTGCATCTATATTATATATAAGCAGACGCAGAGAAGAAAATGCTTTTTTTTTTTTTTTTTTCCTTATTATCGGTGGGGAGTGAAACGGATGTCCTTTACGATTGAGGGAAAGGGATGGCCTATTTTTTGCTTATTGCTTATTTCTTCTATGTTTTAAATAGGGTCATACTAAAATATCGAGAGAGGTGGGGAGTAATCGCCCTGATCAGGTGTACCCGAGATAGGTGGGGAGTAATTGCCCTAATCCGGACTTGTATTAAATAGGGTCATACTAAAATAGGTCCTTGTAACTCAAAAATTCTATATAATAATCCAACAATAATACAACATTTAAGTACACCCAATTTAAAAATTGGATGACAATGTGTCCATGTAAGTTGATTTATTTACAAATCATGCCACTAGATTTTTATTTAATGGCTGACTTTTTTACATTCCCTAATTTTATGCAATTGAATAATACACACCTCTCAATGCAAATTTATGTTTGCACTCCTATAATAATGGGCTACAATAAAATTAGTTCAAGTACTCCCTCCTAACCTCCTATAGCTCGGATAAATGTTTTGTAGTGCCATGATTTGTAATTTAGTTAATAATACTAGGACAAATTTATCTCAAATGGAAACCTATATTTTAAATTTGGGTTTTCAGTAAAGATTTAAAAATATGTGGGTAAATGACTAGAATATAGTAGTTGTAAGGGTCTATATCAAATACTCCCTCCTAAACTCCTACCCACAGATCTGGTGGCATGATTTAAATTGGGCACAATTTAAAAGCCCCATAAAATACGTTGAATTGCAAATAGGGCTAATTTTGGAATCTACAAATTACAATAAGTTTGAAGGGGGAAGCCAAATTTACTATATTAAGAATAAATATTAGGTGGCAGTGTTTTTCTCTCTCTTTTAATTCAATTATTACCCATCTTTCATTTGTCAAACACCATATGGATATATGTTCGTACCACTTTGCAAAACCCAAGGGAAGGTGTCGTATAGTAGTGTAGCTCGGAAGTTCGATTCCATAGAGAGCGGTGTAAAGAAAATAACAAAGATGAAAAAGAACAAGTGTGATTGAGAGGTAGATTTATGCAAGATTTGATTTAAAGAAAATTCAATTGATTAAAACACTAAGGCATTGGGGTTTCACTTTTAACATAAACATGCAACTCTTAATAATTTGATCCACAAAATATTTTCCAATATAGTTGTTCAATATAATTAAAGCTCTTTTTAATTTCCTTTAGAAGTATTCTAAGCATAACTTGTACCATTGGCAACATACTATCAAAAAATAATCTTCATCAAAATTATATTAATCTTTTGTAATTCTCTTCTCTTTTAAAAGCATGAAAGTTTTTACTACACAATGGGAAAAACATGATTGAACCCATGAAATAGATTATCAAACATTCATCAATTAATTAAAAAAAGAAAACTACAAATTCCATTTGAACAAAAACTACAAAATGACATTAAAGCTTAAGTTTGGATCAAACTAATGAAAATTACATACTCATATTAAAAGCTTTCCCCCTAGCCTTAGCTAGGGAGTTAGTTCCCCATAAAATACATAAAACTTAAATAGAAATTTAGAACTATAAAGATGGAGGAAGGAGAGAAAGCTCAAGAGTTGTGGAGCTTGGTGTGTGCTTTTTTTGAAGCTTGAAGACTTCTCTATTTATAGGGCTAAGAGGGAGGAACATCATGATGAATTCCAACACCACCATTCCTCTTTTAATACAATCCATAACTCCCACTTCATCTTGTCTATGTTAGTGTGGCACTTCATGCATTCTTTTCAATTCTTTAGCTACTGCACCTCAAGCTTTCATCACATGGGTATTCAAAGATGTTCAATTATGGATGCCTTTTGCTGCCAACCCATGTGGGTTTTCTTTTGGTTGCTGGAAAAAACGATTCTTCTGAACCAGGCTTGGTATAGGAAGGCCTGAGGTTTCAATATGTATCCAATGGGGCTAAAATTTGGATATGTCATAATAGACAGCCATTGGAACAACTTTTATGAAGAATGTATTCCCATCTGAGCAGTACAAGGGTACGTTTTGGGCCTTGCAAGTTGACTGCCGAAAATAGACTGGAATTGGCTTCATTTCTTTTCTTTCTTTTCTTTTTGCTTCACATGCATGCACATTCTTTCTCCTTAATAGCTCCAACATGCGCCTATATAAAATCATGATATTAGAATAGAATGTAACAATTATTGCCCAATTGATAAGAGTTTGGGTGCCACTTCAAAGAGAGAGCTATCAAATAGAGAATTCAAAAGAATTAGCCTATATTTCAATGAAGTGCCAATGGATTCGTAAAATGCAATGGAACATTCTAATTGGTGCAAAAATCAATAAAACAAAGTACTAACAAATATAGATTAGGGATAGAAATTGTAATAATTATGTGTTTATCAATATAGATGTAAGTTTTTTCATATATTTTGTGAGTTTGCCTTTTCATTATTATGAGGTGTCATATAAATAATAAATAGAGTTATTTTAAAATTAAGATATTATGATATTTTTATTCAGATAATGACTAAATGGAATAACTATTGCAGGAGGTGGATATCATCCATTATCTCCACGTTTTGGCTACCAGTTGTCTCTTAATAGGAGAGTGTTGTAAAGAAACTTATATAAAAGCTAGGCTTGGTCTCTGCTCTCATATTCATACGTTCATATTATGTATGCTTGTCCTATTGTAAGCCTTGACATTCGGGAATACTGAGAGGAGAAGATCTTCTTGTGTATTTGATTATGGCTAATTCAAGTAAGTCTTATCTCTAATCATTCTTTTGTTCAATTGTCTTTCTGAGTGAAGATATGCTTTAAGTGCTCAATTGGTTTAGAAATATTTTGCATAGTAAACTCTTGCAATAGAAACCAAAGTCTTGTAACTCGATGGGAGGAAATTTTTTCCTTCTTTCTTTGGAAATTGGATGGATAGATGAGGCATGGATATATGGCCTAAGGGTTGTACAAGGAAAACTAAAAGGAAAGAAGTTAGAGTTTTCCAATGGATCATGTGAAAAGTACAACTATTTCGAGCCCTATAGCTAGTTTCTCCAATACATAGGGTACTTGTTTATAGGGTGAGAGAATCTGTTTAAAGGAAAAAAAACATGCGTTTTGATTCACAACTCTATAGCCCGTTAATGCATCTATCCTTGTCATAGAGGGTGAGAGAATCAAACATCCATGTGCTGATATGTATTTGGACCAGCTCTAGGGATGGCAATTTTTCCTACGGGTAAAGGTCTTCGCAGGGATTCGACCATAATGGGTTGGGTATGAAGGATAACAAACGGATATGAGGACGGCTATGGGGAATTTTTTGGGTATGGTGTTCGGAGAGGAGCAAGGATGATATTTGAATCCCCGACCCGAACCTTCCCATTTAGAATATATATATATATATACAGTTATTCTCTTATCCGGATGTCCGCACGTTATTATCGTGCGGATCCTATTGTAAATAGGCAGGAAAACAGAGAGGGGTAGCACAAAATACACGGCGTCCGCACGATAATAACGTTCGGATGTCCGCATAAGAGAATTTATATATATATTATAGTATATATAAATATGCTATTAAAGTGATTGTGCCGATTAAGTTTTATATTTCGTATTATTATATTATATATTTATATGAATCTTAAGCCATACTAATTATATATTTAGTTAACTTCTAGTCAATATTTAACATTCTTATATTGTCTTATACGTCGATATTATATAAATTCATTATCCTGTTCTAGTCCTATTTTTTTCTTCCAACAAAGTAGTTATATTGGCCAAAATTTGGTGCAGCGTCTCTGTTTTCACCACTAAATTTGTCTAACTTAGAGCCACCGGCATTCCCACCCGCGGAAGGCGCTAAAGAAAAATGCATGACAAGGAGGTTTGTGCTTGATGCCACAAAAATTGCTGCTCTCCAGTCAAAAGTAGCCAGCTCAGCTGTGCCAAAACCAACAAGAGTACAAGCAGTATCAGCACTCATTTGGAAATGCAAAATTCAAGCATCATCCATATCATCATCATCAAACATGTTGGGGACTAGTCTAATAAGGCCATCAGTCGTCTCTCAGCCTACGAACATGCGTAAAAACACAGTGCCGCCATTGGCAGAAAACAAGGTAGGGAATCTAGTGGATTTTTCAACAGCACACTACTCTCACTCTGGAGAGAGTACTAGTGGCATAGATTTGGAAGACTTGGTAGCAAAAATCGGGGAAGCGCTTGAAGAGATGAAAGAGCATTGTGCTATGAAAGTAGTATTCGATACTGGCGAAGCATGGAAAAAAAAGAAAGAGTACATAAACCTGGTAAAAAATGATGACATAGACAAATATGTGTGCACAAGTTGGTGTCGATTTCCATTTTATGAAGCCAATTTCGGATGGGGAAAGCCATCATGGGTGAGTTTTGTTCCTGTTCCAGTTGACAATATAACTAATTTGATGGACAAAAGAGATGGCAATGGAATAGAAGCGTGGGTGAATCTGAGACAAAAAAAGATGGCCTTATTTGAAAGCAACGAGGAGCTGCTTGCATATGCTTCTCTCAATCCTAAGGTCACCTACTGAGTACTGATAACAGAGCTAGCCAGCCATTAGTGCTGTTCTCTGCCCTGGACTTCAATTTGTTTTATCAATAAAATTTTAGGCTAGCTTATTTTCTAGCTCAATAAAACAGTTGTACTGTTGGAAACTTCGAATAAAGTAAATGTCAGAGTTGACCAAGTTTGAATGATTAGTTATGTTTAGCATTAATGGAATGTATTGTGAAATCTATGACAATACCAGAAGTTCAAATTTCTACTCTACAATCTCATGTAGCCAGTTCAGGTCTTCCCAATTCCTACAAGCGTGGATGCTGAGCACTCATAATAAATTATTAGTAACTAATATGAATGGTAAACACTAATGCTACGGACACCAAATTTGAATCTAAAATAATGCGTCCACTGATTTCACACCACCACCATCGTATAAAACCACCCGAACACCGCCATGCTGCACCACCACAGCTGAAAATATTCCCGCTGAATGCTCCACGATTGAAAACGAGTCGTAGTTTCATGTGCTTTTGGTAGGATATTCATGCCTTTATTTTTTGACCTAAGAAACAACACCCTGGTTTTCTCTAAAACCCATACCACAATGACATGAATCATACCAAAGGACATGAAACTATGAATCGTTCAGAAGAAATAAAAATAAAGTAATGATATTAAAAATGTGAGATTGATGGTGATGTTCAAATCGTCAGGTTCCAATATGTCGATCTTGAACACCAAGAAGAACTTCTTGTTTTGATCGCTTCCAATTTACAATCAATAGTTTGAGAAGAATGAAGAATTGGAAATCTTAGAATTAGGGAGATTAAGTTGTTGGGGGGATGGACTATTATAAATGCTACTCTTACCACATTTGTATACCACATTTCCATACCACCTTATGTGGCAGATGAAGTAAACAACCACATCAATTAATTGAAAAGAAAATAAAAGTGTCAATAAATCATACAAGAAAAGAAAATATTAAATTAATTTTAATTGATGTAGCTGTCCACCTCATTTGCCACATAAGGTGGTATGAGAATATGGTATACAAATGTGGTAAGAGTAGCATTATTCGTAGTTTATATATTAGAATATTAAATTTCCAACATGGATTGCTACAACTACCTCCCACAGAAGTAGGTAGTTGTTCAATGTAAAATGATGGCCTCTTCAATGTGGTTGTAAGGCAGCCCATGCATGATATTGTTTTCCACCGTTACAGAATTTACGATCAAGTTATGGCCACATAATTCATCAAGGTTTAAATCTTTGAGAGGCAGACAGCACCGGGGCTTGTGCCTACATAGTATTAGTTATATTCAATTCACTGCAGAACCATCGATCCAACTCACATTCTACTTGCATCACTTGAGCAAAATGGCATCACAAATCAAGGTTGAAATTTTGGCGAGGCAAACAGTTAGACCCTCCTCCCCACCTCTTCATCACCTTAGAAACTATGAGCTCTCTCATTATGATCAGAGCGATCTTCAAATCTACGTCCCACTCCTTCTCGTCTATCCAAATGCTGATGCTACTACTAACAATGAAAGATTTCAGCATCTACTGCAATCCTTAAGTAAAACACTCACTCACTTCTACCCTTTAGCAGGAAGAATCAAAGGTGATGCTGTGATTGAATGTAACGATGATGGAGCTGAATTTGTGAGAGCCCGAGTCAAGTGCTCCTTATCGGAGATTTTGGAGCACCCACAGATGCCAAGGTTTTAAGACGATTCCTTGCTATTGAACCCGAGTCCAGAGAATCTGCCACAGGCACAATGCTTCGTGTTCAAATCAACTTGTTTGAGTGTGGTGGAATGGGAATTGGGTTTAGTATTTCTAGTAAGTTTGCTGATACCTCAACACTGAGCACATTCATCAATTGTTGGAGTGCAACAACCCATGATGAGTCAAATAAGTTAATGTTTCCCAAATTTGGTGTGGCGTCTCTGCTTTCACCACTAAATTTGTCAAATTCAGAGACATCACCATTCCAACCCGATGATGCCGTTAAAGAAAAATGCATGACAAGGAGGTTTGTGTTTGATGCCTCAGAGATTGCTGCTCTCCAGTCGAAAGTAGCCAGCTCAGTTGTGCCCAAACCAACAAGAGTAGAAGCAGTTGCAGCACTCATTTGGAGATGCCAAATTGAAGCATCATCCAGATCATCATCGAACATGTTGGGGACTAGTCTAATAAGGCCATCCGTTTTCTCTCACCCACGTAAAAACGCAGTGCCGCCCTTGCCAGAAAACTTGGTTGGGAATCTAGTGGATTTTTCAATAGCACACTACTCTCACTCTGGAGAGAGTACTAGTGTGATAGATTTGAAAGACTTGGTTGCAAAAATCAAGGGAGCGCTCGAAGAAATAAAAGTGCGTTGTGATACAAAAGTAGTATTCGATTCTAACAAACAATGGCAAAAAATGAACGAGTACATGAACATGGTGAAAAATGATGACATAGTCAAGTTGGTGTCGATTTCCATTTTATGAAGCCGATTCGGATGGGGAAAGCCATCATGGGTGAGCTTCGTTCCTGTTGAATCTAACAATGTAACTGTTTTGATGGACAAAAGAGATGGCAATGGAATAGAAGCATGGGTGAATCTGAGCCAAGAAAACATGGCCTTATTTGAAAGCGACGAGGAGCTGCTTGCATATGCTTCTCTCAATCCAAGGGTCACCTACTGAGTACTGCTAAGCTAGTCATTAGTGCTGTTCTCTGTCATGGCATTCAATTTGTATTATCGATAAAATGGTCGGCTAGCTTTTTATATAGCTAGCTTAATTTTCTAGCTCAATTGTACCGTTGAAAACTTGGAATAAAGTAAATGTCAGAGTTGACCAAGTTTGAAAGATTAATTTATTATGTATTAGCATTAATGGAATCAATTGTGAGATATTCTATGATTGTACCAAGGAATTATTAAACAGTAGCTCAAATTTCTACTCTACAATCTAACGGAGCCAGTTCACTTGTTCCCAATCCTTACACAGAGTGGATGCGATTTCAGCACTCAAATGTATTAGTAACATTATGAACGCTAAAAGTAACATTATGAATGGTAAAACAGTAATGCTAATATTTCCGCTGCACCTAGCCTATACACCTAAACCTGTCCGCCTATACACCTAAGCATGCGCCGTCTCATATCTCTTACTATTGTCGTCGCCACACCTAATCTTCTGCCGCCATCACCATCTATCACCATGCCGGATGTCACTGAATCTTCTTCTTCTACCTCTATTGCGACGGTTCATATTGAATTGTCCACCAATCTAACCATGGGATTCAAATTGAATGGATCCAACTATGAGACATGGGCTTCGATGATCTAACTCCATGCTACCGCACAAGGCAAATTGGGTTACTTGATTGGCAACATTGATGCCCCTGATTCCCAAGACCCACTATTTGGGAAGTGGAAAATTGCTGATGCTATTGTAAAAAGTTGGATGCTGCGAACTATGGAACCTAGTTTGTTGAATATGTTTCATACTTTACCGATTGCTAAGGAAATTTGGGATGATGTTAATGAGATGTTTTATGATGGCTCTGACATATCCCAGCTCTATGAACTACGGTGCCAGGCTACCCGTATCAAGCAAGAGAGTCGTCCTGTCTCTACCTATTTTGCTGAACTTTAGACAATCTGGCTTGAATTGGACAAGAGACGTCATTTTCGGACGAAGTGTGCTGATGATATGAAGACTTTTCAACCTGCTGTTATGGCAGATTGTATGTATGATTTTATGGTCCGTCGTGAGGCTCAATGCCAAATTACTATGCTTGGATCCGGCACCAAGATTGGGGAACCTGCTATTGTGTTTGCTTCTAAAAACACTGCTCTGGTCTCTCGACCTACAGGGTCTGGCTCTTCTGTCATTCCACCTCGTCGCTTGACTTTTGCAAAAAAAGACAAACTGAAGTGTGATCATTGCCTATGATACACGCAATACAGGTTGGATTATTGATTTAGGAGCTATTGACCATATGACGTATAATTCTGCTTTATTCTCTACTACTTTCCCTCCTCATCGTGATCATGTTTTGACTGCTAATAATGTTGCTGCTCCTGTCACGGGGACTGGTTTTATACTCTTGACACCTGCTTTATCATTAGACAAAGTGTTACTGGTTCCATATTTGTCTAGTAATTTATTTTCTGTGTCACAAGTTACTGAGCAATTAAACTGCATTTTACTGATGTATCCGTCTTTTGTCTTACTACAGGATATCCAGACTCGAGAGATCTTTGATCATGGTACTAAAAATGGGGGGCTTCATTATGTGGATGACGTGGAAACTAGTCGAATCCTTCATGATGGTAGCACCTAAACTTCTCAGTATCGCCGGATTTGGTTGCTACATTGCCGATTTGGTCATGCCTCCTTTGGATATTTACGTCATTTGTTTCCTGCATTATTTAGTGGTGTCAACGAGTCTGCTTTCAAATGTCAGACTTGTATTTTAGCTAAGAGTCATCAAATATCCTATCCTCCGAGTTGTAATAAACAGCTTATGCCATTTGATTTAGTTCATTCTAATGTTCAAGGACCTTCCCCTGTTTCTACAACCTTGGGAGTTTGCTGGTTTGTGTTATTTGTGGATGATTGCACTCATATGATGTGGTTATATGAGATGAGATATAAAAGTGATGTGGTCGACATCTTTCAGTATTTCTATAAGATGATTTAGACTCAATTTATGCTCCATATCAAGATTTTCGATCTAATAACAGTGGAGAATTTGTTAATTCGGCGTTATCCCATTTTTTTCACACTAAGTGTGTACTCCATGAGACTACTTGCCCTTGAACACCACAACAGAATAGGGTCGCTGAATGTAAAAATGGCCAGATCCTTGTTGCTGCCCGTGCTCTACTGCTTGGTGCGTCAGTTCCAAAGCGGTTCTAGATGGATGCTATTACCTATGTAGTCTATCTCTTGAATCATTTACCTTCACGAGTTCTGGATTTCCGAATTCCTATGCAGGTACTGACCCATCATATCTCTGTCTCTTCTATGCTGACTCTGTCTCCAGAGGTGTTTGGTTGTGTCGTCTATGTTCACCTCCATCATAATTAGAGAAGTAAGCTGGACCCTTGTGCTCTCCGCTATGTCTTTCTAGGTTTCTCTCCTCATCAAAAAGGTTACCAATGCTATCATCCTGCTACCCGATGTTTATATGTTTCTATGGATGTTACCTTCATTGAGGATGATATGTTCTTCTCTCGTACAGCCCGAGCATGTCCTTCAAGGGGAGACTAGAAGTGAAGGACATAGCTGGCTAGATTTACACGGGGGAGTGGTATTGGATGGTTTGATATAAAGGGGAGAACAGGCCAAACCTGATACACCGGCCGAACCTCCTACACCAGCTGAACCTACTGTTTTAACTGATGTCACTACTGTCACTGAACCAATTGCCCCCATGAAGCTTATGTAATAGTACCCGATCAAGCTCCCCTAGATATTCCTAAGGTAAGTAATTTTATTCATAGTGCTAATAATTCTTATGTTCTACTGCCTAGACGGAATTGTGGGGTTCCACCTGATCGTTACTCACCAAAAGGCAAATCAAGATATGCTATTGCCCATTATGTGTCTGATCACAGGTTATCTCCTCAGTGTAAAGAGTTTGTGACCAGAATGGATGGTATTAAAATTCCAACTCGTGTTGATGAGGCATTTAATGATCCACAGTGGGCTGAAGCCATGAATATTGAAATGGAGGCACTGCAAAAAAATAATACATGGGACATTGTTGATCTATCAAAGGGAACAAAACTTGTAGGATGCAAATGGGTGTTTACAGTTAAATATAATGCAAATGGTACTGTGGAGAGGTACAAGGCAAGATTAGTAGCTAAAACATTCACTCAGACGTATGGAGTGATTATCATGATACTTTTGCACCTGTGGCTAAGATGAATACTGTCAGAGTTTTGCTGTCCTTAGTAGTATACCTGGATTGGACCCTGAGGTAATTTGATGTAAAAAATGCATTCTTACATGGTGAACTAGAAGAAGAAGTGTACATGAGTCTTTCACCAAGGTATAGTGTTACTAGTGACACAAGGAACGTCTGCAGATTAAAAAAGACGTTGTATGGGTTAAAATAGTCACCTCGGGCATGGTTTGGTAGATTTACTGCAGCTATGAAGAAGTTTGGTTACCAACAGGCCAATACTGATCATACTATATTAATTAAACATAGGGCTAGTAAGGTAACTTGTTGATTATTTATGTTGATGATATGATTGTAACTAGTGATGATACTGTAGAACTTGAGGAACTACATAAGTGTTTAGCGTCTGAGTTTGAGATGAAAGATTTGGGCAGTTTGAAATATTTTCTAGGAGTGGAAGTCACTCGATCTAAACATGGCTTATTTCTTTCACAAAGGAAGTATATCATAAACCTGCCAGCAGATACTGGAATGCTTGACTGTAAACCAATTGATACACCTATTGTTGAGAATCATAAACTTGGGGGTTTGTGGATCAAGTTCCAACTAACAAAGAAAGATACCAAATCTTGGTTGGGAGATTGATCTATTTATCACTGACACGCCCTGATATTGCATATGCGGCAAGTGTTGCTAGCCAATTTATGCATTCACCTAGTGAGGATCATATGGTTGCTATGATACGCATTCTAAGGTACTTAAAGTCTGCTCCTGGGAGATGTATATTATTTAAGAAAAATGGCCACTTGGATCTAGAAGGTTACACTGACGCAGATTATGCAAAGAATATTATACATAGACGTTCTACATCAGGTTACTTCACCTTTGTTGGCGGTAACCTAGGTACGTGGCGTAGCAAGAAGCTACATGTTGTGTCTTGGTCCTCTGCAGAGTCTGAGTACAGAGGGATTGCCCAAGGGGTTTGTGAAATACGGTGGTCGAGGTGATTACTTGCTGAAATTGGGTTTAGACCGGATGCTGCTACAAAGCTCCACTATGATAGTCTGTTCGCATTTGAAATTGCTAACAATCTAGTACACACATGATTGAACTAAGCATGTAGAAGTTGATCGACATTTCATTAAGGAGAAGCTGGAGCATAAGTTAATTTATATACCTTTTGTACCTTCTTCGGAGCAGCTTACAGATATGTTGACCCATGCAGTGTCAAAGCGTCGATTTGAAGACTGTAACATCCCACATCGACCAACAAAGAGGGGGTGATGTGCCTTATATGTACATGCCCAACTCCATCTAGCACGAGGTCTTTTGGGAGCTCACTGGCTTCGGATTCCATGGGAACTCCGAAATTAAGCGAGTTTAGGCTAGAGCAATCCCAAGATGGGTGACCCACTGGGAATTTGCTCGTGAGTTCCCAGAAACAAAACCGTGAGGGTAGGGGCCCAAAGTGGACAATATCGTGCTACGGTCGAGCCGATCCGGGATGTGATAGAATGGTATCAGAGCCACTCTATCGTGTGGTGCTAGTGTGCCGACGAGGACGTTGGGCCCCTAAGGGGGGTGGATTGTAACATCCCACATCGACCAACGGAGAAGGGGTTATGTGCCTTATATGTACATGCCCACCTCCATCTAGCACAAGGCCTTTTGGGAGCTCATTGGCTTCAGATTTCATGGGAACTCTGAAGTTAAGCGAGTTTGAGCTAGAGCAATCCTAGAATGGGTGATCCACTGGGAAGTTGCTCGTGAGTTCTCAGAAACAAAACCATGAGGGCAGGGGCCCAAAGCGGACAATATCGTGCTACGGCGGAGCCGATCCGGGATGTGACAAAGACTCACTTGACAAGTTGGCTATTACCGATATCTATGCACCAACTTGAGGGGGAGTGTTAAGCGTGAGTCAAAGTCAACGTTACTATTAGGAATAGAATTTGTATTTTATTGTAATTATCTAATTTGAGTATAATTATGAGATTTTTTATATATTTCCTATTTGCACCCACTCTATGTAGTATATATATCCCTCCTTGAGTGAAGAATAAGCATATCAATTTAAACGCTAATTACTTTGGGAAATTGACATAGATAATCACAAAAGATAAACCATAATCAAATATACTCACTTTATAAATTTCAATCAGAAATACTCACTTTGTAACATGAAAGTACCCAATTGCCCTTCATATAAATAAATATGTATTGACCCCTTATCGCCTCAAAAATTCATTTTCTGAAACCCAATTTCTCCCTATTCCACTCCTCTCTTGCATTCTCCCAAATCTTGCCCAGGCATGACTTCATAGAAAATAGAGAGAGTAGCAGCCACGGCGACGACGTCGATGAATTCTCCAAAGCTTGACCTAGACACTAACACTGAGCTCGATACCAATCCAAACCTTAATCCTAACCCTAATTCTTCAAACTGGTTAGTCCCCACCTCCTCCAATGGCCCTGATACGACTTCTCAAGTTTGCCGGAGACTCCGCTGGCGAGGCATTCATGCGCTCCATTTTTCGCTACGCCCTCTCTCTCTCATATATATATATATATATATACACACAGTGGCGGATCTAGGAATTTTTTAGGGGAGGTGCAATATAAAGGTTAAAAATTTGCAAAGGGCTCAAGTAAGGTCTTGGGTTCAAGTCTTAACATTCGTGTAGTGTGTTGAAAAAAAAAGGCTAAAAATTCAAAAAAAAAATTATACAACCAAATTCCCTTAGAATTTAAACAATACTAATTAATGCCACTCATAATTAAAACAAATAAGAGTTTTACATCTACAACTAATTGATTATAGTCTATATGGATATCAATTAATATGAACAAAATCCTTGTCATTGACACAATTAGTTTACCAAAATTCACATCAAATATGATTAATCTAACAAAATCCAGGTCAATTACATAATTAATCTAACAAAAGTCAATACCAATTAATCTAACCAAAAGCATATGTAAATCAGAGGTCATGAAATAAAAGTACACGTGATTAAAAGTTTGGGGTAATTTTCGATGAATTTTTTGGCACACATATGAGTTTTTAATGAATTTTTTAAGTTAGGCCAATTAGAAATAGACATGTGTCGGCTTGCTATTGGACCATTTAAAAAAGAATCAAAATCAGAAGCGCTGATGCGGAGTCTTCTTCTTCCTTGAACTGTGCCTCTGCAACTTTCTTCAAATATTTTGGAAAAACTTCGAAAATTCATAACTTTGGCTGTGGAGCTCCGATTGATGAACCGTTTTCTCCTAAATGCTCATGAGATCGAGCCCAACAATATAAGGTAAATATTCAGGGTCTCACACTGCAGCAAACAATACAACGTCTTTGAGGCATTTAGTCGAACAATTGGTGGGCACTAGCAAAGGGGCAAATTCTGGCATCTCCAAGGAAGTTTCCGGCAAGGGGAGGTGCTGCACCTCCTTGGGCCTCTGTAGATCCGCCAGTGTGTGTATGGTACAGGTTGACTTGAACATTGCAGGCTTAGCTGGGAAACAATGACCATGAGATTATTCATATTCTGCAAGTTAAACATGATCTTGAATTATAAATTTGCCTGCATTTGCAAAGGATTTGGGGTTCGTTTAGTTGTAGAAGCAATTTAAGGGGCCATATATAAGGCTTTGCCATTTATATTGTGCATGGCTCTGTCTACACCTCCTACACAGTTATGGTGCTTACCCAATTGAGATTGAAAAACGAGCAGAATTTTTTTGAAATTGTGAATAACGTGAGAGATTATGTCAATCCATTTATTTTCTTGAATTCCTTAGTTAATTACGGATTACATAAATTCAGGTTTAATCAAGTTTAATGAACACAAACAAAAGTACCACGACTTTTAAAACACAAGCAAACTGAAAGTTATAAAGAAAATTAGCAAGTACATGTAACATCCATAAGCAAGCAAGTACATGTAACATCCATTAGTGAGCTTCTATTCTATTGAGGGATCCCTTAAATAAGTTTATTTGAGGGACTTGTAGGGCCCACTCCGTATTGTATTTCACTAATCCAAACTGTCTATTTTGTAGATATTCATTCAAAGATCATCTCTACAAAAAATGACTTGAATCCGATATCATTTGACCACTCAATTTAATTATTAAAATTTTAGTACTTTCTTGAAGCATCGTGTTCATTGATTTTGTAGGACACAATTAGATGTCGAAATGGTTTCC
>NW_018925080.1:0-16424 GCF_002207925.1 Prunus avium | reverse complement strand
AGGTTAGGGGCGACGGGTCGGTTTCAGGCACATTGCAAAGTCTGAATTGGTTTTCGACTCTGTGCCAAAGAGACCGGTCGCAAGGTATCCGCGACCGGTCGTAAGGTATCCGCAAGGTGTCACTAAGGTATCCGCGACCGGTCGCAAGGTATCCGCGACCGGTCGCCCAGAACTTGCTGTTTCAGTTTCCTACGCGTTTTCAAGTCTTCCTTTGTGTGCTATCACTTTCTATCGACTTGCAAGGATATTTCTGATCAATTCTGAGATATTAGAAGGTGGCAAGCAGCTGGAAAGATGGGGAGAACACTTTGGCAAATTGATGACTTGCTTCAATGAGTGAATACTCTCTTGGTTCAAGAGATATATGGCAGCTATCATCCATTGTTCCCTTGCTTTGTGAGCTGCCAAGAACAGGTGTCTAAAGTTGTGTAACTAAAGCAAGAACGTGCAGAACTTAATGATACCTTATCTTGGAGTCCAAAGGCCTATATAAGAGGGAAGAGGAAGCAAGAGAACATTAAGTTGTTAAGTGCATAAGTTAGTGCAAAGTATAGAGAGTTGAAAAGAAGCTGGAAACTTGTAAGTTCAGAAAATACCAAGGGGAGAGCAAGAGAGTTCTCTAAGTGTATCAAGGTGTTGAGCAAGGGTGAGAGAGAAACAGATTGTGAGGGTAGATTTCTAAGGGGGTTTCCTTCTTTGTAAACCAAAGTTGTAACCTATCTTCATTAGTGAAAGTTCTCAAGGAGATCACCAAAGAGGAAGTAGGCACTTTGCTGAACCTCTATAAACACTTGTGTCATTTCTATTTGGTTAAATTTCTGTGTGTGTGTAAGACTCATCCATCATAGAGTTTGTCACAAAGTTCATCAACAACAAGGTCCTAAGGGGAAGTGAGTTAGTCTTAATTCACAACACTTCTCATGTCATCCTCACTTCCTGACTAGTCACTGTCACAGTAGCCAATGAGTCTAGCTTCTTTTCCTTTCTCATATGCAATGCCATAGTCAAATCTGCCCTGAATGTACCTCAGTACCCTTTTTGCAGTTCCCATGTGTTTTCTAGTAGGTCCATGCATAAATCTGGCCAAGAGACTTGCTGCAAACATAATGTCAGGCCTTGTTGCAGTCAAGTACAACAGGCTGCCAACAATCTGCCTATAGACTCCTTCATCAGCTTGTTCACTTCCATCTTCCTTGGATAGCTTTTCATTTATTGCAAGGGGAGTAGCCACTGCTTTACAGTCCTTGAAACCAAACTTATCTAGCAATGTCTTAGCATATTTCTTCTGGTGCAAGAAAATATAAGACTCCGTTTGAATCACTCCTAACCCCAAGAAATGGTGAAGCAAACCGAGATCAGTCATTTCATATTGCCTCATCATTTCAGTTTTGAACTCCATCATCAAAGCTTTTGAACTTCTAGTGTAGATAATATCATCTACATATAATGAAACAATGATAATACCACTTTCTGCAGCTTTAACATATAGGGTTGCCTCACTAGGACTTCTCTGAAAACCTGCCCTGGTGAAGTAGGAATTGATTTCCTCATACCAAGCTCTTGGAGCTTGCTTAAGTCCATATAATGCCTTCTTGAGTCTATACACTTTGTCCTCTTTGTTCTTAATCATAAAACCAGGAGGCTGATCCACATAAACCTCTTCATGCAACACTCCATTCAAGAATGACGATTTCACATCTAACTGAAACAATTTCCACCCCTTTTGTGCAGCCAAAGCCACCAAAGTTCGAATGGTATCCAACCTAGCAATAGGTGCAAACGTTTCATTGAAGTCAATCCCTGGTTTTTTAGAGTAGCCCTTAGCCACTAGTCGAGCCTTGTTTTTCTGAACTGTGCCATCCAAGTTCAGCTTGGTTTTGTAAATCCATTTGACACCAATTACTGGTTTATCAGTCGGTCTATCAACCAACTCCCAAGTCTTGTTCTTTTCTATCATTTCTATCTCATTTTCCATTGCCTTTTGCCATGCTTCATCCTTCACAGCCTCTTCAAAAGTCTCAAGCTCGATAATACACAAGTTACATCTTGCATACACTTCAACAATACTCTTGTATTTCAAAGGTGTGTGGTCAACATCCGGTGATCCTGAGTCAGAGTCAACCTACCCTTCTTCTGAAATTTCTTCTTGACTCAGGCTAGAGTCACTAGATTCCTCTTCTCTCTCGGTGAGTGACTCATTAAGAGGTATAGAGATATCACTTTCTTTATGTGCATTCCAATCCCAAGCAGCAGCCTCATTGAATATCACACCCCTGGAAACAATCTGTTTTCCAAATGTAATATTGTATAACCTATAGCCCTTTTCACAGCTGCCATACCCCAGAAATATACATCTTGTACTAGCCACATCAAGCTTCTGCCTTTGTTGATTTGGAACATGTGCATAGCACAAAGATCCAAACACTCTTAAGTGTTTAACTCCTGGCTTTCTGCCACTATAAGCCTCAAATGGAGTTTTCTTGTCTAAGGCCTTGGTTGGACATCGGTTCTGAACATACACAGCAGTGTTTACTGCCTCAGCCCAAAATTCTAGAGGTATTTTCTTCTCAACCATCATGCATTTAGCCATCTCCATAATCGTTCTGTTTTTCCGTTTTGCCACTCCGTTTTGCTGTGGTGAATATGCCACAGTCAGCTGCCTTTCCAATCCCATGTCTTCACAGAATTTGTTGAATTCTTTGGAAGTATATTCTCCCCCTCTATCACTTCTTATTTTCTTCAACTTATATCCACTTTGCAGCTCAACAGTGGCTTTAAATTTCTTAAAGACATAAAGAACTTCAGATTTGTATCTCAAGAAATATATCCAATACATACGAGTGCAATCGTCCATGAAGGTAAGAAAATACCTATTTCCAGCCTTGGTAACAGTCTGCATAGGTCCACAGACATCTATGTGTACCAACTCGAGTGGAATTTTGGCTCTGCTTGTTGTTTCCTTTGGAAAAGAATCTCTGCAATGTTTTCCAAAAGCACACCCCTCACATACTTCATGTACAAGCTCAATTTCTGGTAATCCAAGTACCATTCCTTGATTTTGCAACAGCTTCAAACTGGTGAAATTCAAATGCCCCATTCTCCTATGCCAAACTAAGGATGACTCTACAGTTGCTCTTAGTGCAACCTGCAGGGTTGAGTGAAGTTTTAAAGGAAAGCTTCTGTTGCCTCTCATTTGCACACTTGCAACCAGATTTGATAGGGAACTATCATCATAAATCTCAGCCTTATTGGCACTAAAAATCAGAACATATCCATGCTCCATCATTTGGCCAACATTGAGCAGGTTTTCCTTGAGACCAGCAACTAACAGTACCTCGTTGACATACCTTCTTCCCATCTTAGTGTCAACAACCAGATTTCCTTTTCCAACAACATCAATCAATTGTCCTGTGCCCATTGCCACTTTTGCAGTTACATTCCTATCAACATCAACTAACACATCTTCTCTGCCAGTCATGTGATTGCTGCATCCGCTATCCAAATACCATACATCATCACATCCTTTTACATTAGTAGTACTTTGATTACTAACATAAAACATGGTTGGTGTGGATTCGGTCTGAGTAGCATAGTTGAGCTGTTGAGGTGATTTCTTGCTGTAGCAATCCTTTGCAATATGGCCAAATTTATCACAATTGTAACATTTTGGTTTTCCCTTAAACCGACATTCACCAAAATGTAGCTTGCCACAATGTTTGCAGGGGTTTCTAGCTCCATCAGTGGGTTTATTATCCCACTTTTTGCCTTTTGTTTTCCAATTCTTTTGATCTTTAGAACCACTCTGACTTCCACTATATTTTTCAGATTTGGGATTCACACTAAGGCTAGCAAAGGCTTTCTCAGTCTTATCTCCAGAATGCCTATCTAGTCTTAATTCAAAACTCTTCAAAGAAGCTACCACTTCTTGAACCTCAATTTTATCCAAATCCTTAGAATGCTCAATAACAAAACAGATTGCATCATAGGCTGATGGCAAACTGATTAGTAGTTTTTGAACAATTCGTGCTCTAGTTAAATCCTTTCCATAGCTCCTCATTTGGTTTATCAGATCAAACAATTTGGTAATATAAACAGAAAAGGACTCATCATCCCTCATTCTCATATATTCAAATTCTCTTCGTAAACCTTGCAATTTAACACTTCTAACCTGTTTATCACCATGGAATTCCTTCATCAAGATATCCCAAGCACCCTTAGAGGTTTCTTCATGAGAGATTCGAGGGAAGATCTCTTCAGACACAACTCCTTGAATCAGACCCAGAGCTTTGGCGTCCTTCATGAGCAGCTCAGAGACCGTCATCTTCCCAGCACCGCTCGATTCTTCCTTTTCTTTCTTCTTTGCTTCAAATTCGTCAGCTCCCTTCGAATCTGAGCATTCGATTCCCTTCTCAACCAATTCCCAAAGCCCATGAGATTTGAAAATGGTTTTCATTCTTATGCTCCAGAATTCATAGTTCTCTCCGCCAAAGATCGGCGCTCTCAGCTCACCACCTCCAGACCCTGCCATGTTAGACACAGATCTTTCAAGAGAATGAGTTCTTCAAATCGCAGCTCTTCACAGATTCAATCGCCCAGCTAAACAACCGAACCTGGCTCTGAGGCCATGTTAGAATTTAGACTATGATCTAAATCTTAACTTGCATTTTAGGCAATGGACATGAATGAGTAGAAGATTTCATAGAGAATTTACAGAGTGAGAGAGAAAGAGAGCTTGAAGAAGGAGCAAAGATCAATCTTCTTCATTTCATCACGCACACACTGTGCACTAACACCAGCTGGAACAAAACATTCCTAAAACTGACATCATCCAATCTAACCAATCATTTTCTATTCTAAGATTAAATCTCAGCAGTCCACTTGGACTGTAATCCAAGGGCTCACATCAAATCTGTAAATTTAAGCTAAATACAAACTTATATCAGCTAAGACACTTATATTTCAACAAGGGCACCTATGACTATGAATGGTGTTTTAGTATTGGATTTTCAGAATTAACTCTCGCTAGAATTGATATAAAAAACTTCAGTCCAACCATGTGAATACCTACCTCATACTGCTGCATTTGGAAATTTTTGTGCAGTGATCTTTCATATAACAAATTCACCATAGGGGCCACAGGTTGTCCATCACAACGCAGGAGCCTGTAAGAATGTCTTCATTAGCTTGAGTTTACTGTGTTTGTGTCTTGTACCAATTTTTCAATTTTTGTTAATTTCTACTGTAACTTGTTTGAAAGCTTTTCATAGGCCAATAGTTCGTAAGTTACAAATTAATCCTCTAAAAACATGCATGGATAAATTTACTTGGCATTCCAACTGTGTATTCTTAATTTTTATTTCACAACTTATTTTCATTTATGATGTTATCTTGCTGACTTCTTCTGGATCCTGCTGCATTCTCCGATCAGAAAAACTACATGTTTGGAAATTCCAAAATGTCAACCAAGTAAGTTGGGTTTCCCATATGCCCATAGTCCTTTTGCTTAAAATGTCGACTAATCCTCTGACAGTTCCTTTGAAATGAAATAGAAGAGATAAAGAAGTAATCTCTCCGTATGGCCACTAATCCCCTTTTGCTTTCTGTTGTAGCTGGGTACGAATTCCGTATAAATTGTGGTGGAGAAGCAGTAACTGTTAATGGGTCCAAGTTTGATGCTGACAAAGATTGGGCTGGACCTTCTTCATTTCTCCAAACCTCACCAAATTGGGCTTTAAGCAGCACTGGTTACTTTATTGATGATGACCGTCCTGAAGACACCTTTATCCAAACTAATAAATCTATACTCTCTATGGCAAACCCAAAACTGTACATGCATGCACGCCTCTCTCCCATCTAGGGACGGTCCCATGAACATGTTAACTTGGGCTATAGCCCAAGGAACTTCTTTTTTTGGGGATTAAATTAGTACTCTAGCCTAGGCAATCAGCTGGCTGACAAGAAGAAAGAACAGAGGAAGAAGAAAGAACAGAGAGGAAGAAGAAAGAAAAAGGAAGAGAGAAAGAAGGAAAAAGAATAAAAAACAGAGGGGGAGATGATAAACAATTGGAAAGAAAGAGAGAGAAGAGAGAGAGAGAGAGAGAGAGAGAGAGAGAAAAGAAATAGAATAAAAAAGGGGAAAGGAGGAAATAGAATAAAAAAAAAGGATGTGTGTGTTGGGATGAGATTTGTGTTTTTATTTTATTTTTACTTCAATTCCTTCTAAATATTTCCCAGTACATGTGTAGCTTTCCTCTTTCTTTTCTTTTTTTTCTTTGTTTCCCTTCAATCCCTTCCAAATCTTTCAACAATATTATCAATAATTCCAATATTTTTGTCTGTTTCAAATGTCAGTAGAATAGAAAAAAAGTTCTAAATATGATAAAGAAAATATATATATTGGAAAAAGAGGGCTTATAATTTTTTTTGGTAACAAACAAGAGCTTATAATTTACCCCAAAAAAAAAGGTATCCATTAAACACAGTCTAAACAAATATATCAATTATTGGATTCGTTTCAACATTTAGCCTACTCCTACAAATATTCCTAACTTTGCCCTTGAATTTAGCCCATGTCATTTTCAAATCCTGAGTCCGTCCCTGCTCCCATCTCTCTAACTTATTATGGGTTTTGTCTGAGAAATGGAAACTACTCTGTAAACCTCCATTTTGCAGAGACGGAGTTTATAAATAGCAAATCATATAGAAGCCTGGGAAGGCGTATATTTGATGTTTACATTCAGGTAAAGGTCAACAGACACTGTTTAGTTCCTGGTTAATTCAAATGTTTATGAATTTACGATCATGAAATGTTATATGGTAGACCAGCCACGCTATATGGGACGAAATTCTAGGCACTTAGAAAACAACATGTTCATAAAATGAGTGGTGGGAATGAGAATGTCAAGATGGATGTGTGGGAAGACAAGGAAGGATAGGATTCGACATATTCAACAATGTTTAGTAGATGCATAAGTTGGAGAGATTGACCTAATCAACATAGAAGGTAAATAAATGATGGCTATGCCCCTGTCTTGGGGTGGACCTTTATCATATGGTATACTATATGTTATGAGATGCGGGTAGCTTGACCAAATTCAGTACGAGGAAATTTTAAGGTGAACTTGGCTTAACGTGGACAGTTGTGAGAGCTTAGACACCTATGACTATGAATAGTGCAAGTAGCTAATATTTTTCTTCTCATGAAGTTTGGTTGATTGTTTTAATATTGGATTTTCAGAATTAAATCTTGCCAGAATTGATATAAACTATGATTTCAAAACTTCAGTCCAACCATGTTAATACCTACCTCTTGCTCCTCATTTTATTTTCTGTTCTCATACTGCATTTGGAAAGGAATTTACGTAACAGCCCTTTTTGTGCAGTGATCTTTCATATAATAACTTCACCATAGGGAACAAAGGTTGTCAATCACAAGGCGGCTTGTAAGAATGTTTTCATTAGCTTGAGTTTACTTTGTTTGTGTCTTGTAGAGCAAACTTAAATTTTCAATTTGTGTTAATTTCTACAGGAACTTGTTTGCAAGCTTTTCAGAGGCCAATACTAGTTCGTAAGTTACACATTAATCCTCTGAAAGCATATGCATAGATAAATTTACTTGGCATTCCAACTGAGTATTCTTATTTTATTTTACAACTTATTTTCATTTATGATGTTATTTTGCTGACTTCTTCTGGATCCTGCTGCATTAATCCTACCAGAAAAACTGTTTCATGCACAACTGCAAAATGTCAAAAACGTAAGTTGGGTTTCCACATATTGCTTCAAGATATATTTATTTATCGTTGATTTTTTTTTTTGGGGAGCTATGATCCAAAAGGAAAAATACTATGTGAAAGAAGACCATTATACACTTGCCTCAACCCATCATGAACCTGCATGTGTAGTCATTCATCGTACCCCTGAATCTTCTAATGCCAAAATGGAATAATAGAAATAATTGCCAAAATGGATTCTTTTTTGTTTTCCTCCTGGATGGCCACTAATCTTTTGCTTTCTGTTGTAGCTTTGTACTCTCTCCATATAAATTGTGGTGGAAAAGAAGTAACTGTTTTTGGGGAAAAAAATACAACATTTAATGGTGACACATATTTGGTTGGACCTTCATCGTTTCGCCATAGCACAACAACAAATTGGGCTTTAAGCAGCACTGGTTACTTTCCTGATGATGACCATACTCAAGACATCTTTATCCAAAATAAAGAATCTAGACTCTCCATGCCCAATCCACAACTGTACACGGAAGCACGCCTTTCTCCCATCTCTCTAACTTATTATGGGTTTTGTCTGGGAAACGGAGACTACACTGTAAACCTCCATTTTGCAGAGACAGAGTTTACAAATAACAAATCATATAGAAGCCTGGGAAGGCGTATATTTGATGTTTACATTCAGGTAAAGGTCAACAGACACTGTTCAGTTCCTGGTTAATTCAAATGTTTATGAATTTCTAGTAATAACATGTAAAATAGGTAGCAGTCAAGGCTGAAAAAATAAACCACATTTCGATCATGAAATGTTTAAGTAACTACATTAGCATATTTGAGGGGATAAAACGGCTGAAGGATTTCAATATTGCGGATGAAGCTGGTGGGGTTGGTAAGGCAGTCATAAAGAACTTTAATGCTTCTGTAACTAGTGGTACCTTGGAGATCCGTTTCTATTGGGCTGGGAAAGGGACGACTGGTATCCCACTTAGAGGAGTTTATGGTCCTCTTATATCAGCTATTTCTGTAAATAATCGTAAGTTTACACTGTAGACCATTGGGAGTTTCTCATATGTAAATATCATGTTAGGCATTAAGAGATCCGCCTTTAGTTCTGCATGTTAGAATTCTTAGTTTCAGCATTTCATATTTTGGATATTTTGGGAGCAAAGGAAATCACAGAAGAAATGTGAGAAAAGAGAGCGTTGCTCTGATGAGAAAATAATGCTTCTGTTTTATTCATTGTCTGCTCCACTCTAATGTATCGGTTGAGGAGAGAGAAGAGAGATTCTTCTCTCAAACGATTTTACAAGAAGCTCAAAAACTAGCACCCTATTAGATGCTTACACCTGTCAAGCCAGCTCACGTAAATCTAAGCTAGTTAGATGCTTACACATGTCATTTAAACCTATGCTAGAGATTAAAACACTTGGACTGTGATCCAAGGGTGCACAATAAAACTAAAAAATAAACAACTAAAAGAAATGAAAACAGAATAGACGCAATTCCTTTAGCTCCAAAACTCGGCTGAAGGATTACACACCAACATTCCCTTCTAATCCTTTAGCCGACTTAACACCAAGTAATTCCCTTAAGTATGCAAACCTGTCCTTAGGCAAAGCTTTAGTCAGAATATCTGCAATTTGCTCCTCAGTTCTGCAGTAGACAAGTTCTATCTCCTTGGCTTGAATTGCTTCTCGAATGAAATGAAACTTTCTGTTAATGTGCCTTGACTTCTGGTGGAAAACAGGGTTCTTTGCCATAGCAATTGCTGATGTGTTATCACACATTATCTGTGTTCCTTCAATCTGTTCTTCTCCAAAATCTTCAAGTACAAATCTCAGCCACTTTGCTTGAGAAGTAGCCTCTGCAGCACTTATATATTCTGCCTCTGCTGTAGACAAAGCAACTGTATTTTGCTTAATTGAAGCCCACGAAAACACTCCCGATCCCATAGTAAAAGCATACCCTGAGGTACTCCTCATGTCATCTTCACTTCCTGCCCAGTCACTATCACAATAGCCAATAAGAGTAGTTTCTTTTCCCTTCTCAAATACAATTCCAAAGTCTATTGTTCCTTGAATGTATCTCAATACCCTTTTAGCAGTTCCCATGTGTTTCTTGGTGGGATTGTGCATGAATCTTGCCAAGAGGCTAGCTGCAAACATTATGTTAGGCCTAGTTGCAGTCAAGTAGAGCAAACTGCCCACAATCTGTCTATATTCTCCTTCATCTGCAGCCTCACTTCCATCATTCTTACTTAACCTCTCATTCATTGCAAGTGGTGTAGCCACTATTTTGCAATCTTTCAAACCAAAATTTTCAACCAGCTTCTGTCCATACTTCTTCTGATGCAAGAAAATGTTTTGTTTAGACTGTATCACCTCCATTCCAAGAAAATGGTGTAATACTCCCAAATCTGTCATCTCATAATGGTCCATCATATCTCTCCTAAACTCCTCAATCATTTGGGAGCTACTGCCTGTGTACACTATATCATCGACATATAGAGAGACAATAAGAACATCTGAACCTTCTGCCTTAACATATAAAGTTGCCTCACTTGGACTTTTCTTGAAACCAGCCTTGTTGAAATAGGCATCAATCTCGTCATACCAAGCTCTTGGTGCTTGCTTCAAACCATACAAAGCTTTGTATAACTTGTATACCTTTGTTTCCTCATCCTTCTTTACAAATCCTTGTGGCTAATCCACATATACTTCCTCCTTTAAAACTCCATTAAGAAATGCAGATTTCACATCTAGTTGATACAAGCTCCATTCCTTCTGTGCAACAAGAGCAATCAAGGTCCTAATGGTGTCTAGCCTTGCCACAGGAGCAAAAGTCTCATTGTAATCAATACCGAGCTTTTGTGAGTAGCCTTTAGCCACTAAACGAGCCTTGTTTTTCTGCACAGTACCATCTAGATCCAGTTTAGTCTTGTAGACCCACTTAACACCAATCACAGGTTTAGCAAATGGTCTCTCGACAAGTTTCCAAGTGTCATTTTTTTCTATCATTTCCAGTTCAGCTTCCATTGCTTTTCTCCATGACTCATCTTGAGTTGCATCTTCATAATTTTCAGGTTCGACAATACACACATTACACTTAGCCATGATTTCCTTTACACTTCTCCATTTCTTTGGTGTGTGATCAAAGACTTGAGAACTTTCACCTATGCCTTCATCTTGCAGAGTAGTATCTTCATCTATTTGAGTTTGTGTATCCAAGCTTTGACTTGGTTCAGCTTGTAATGTGACTTCTTCATCCATTTGCAGTGGTGTATCCAAGCTTTGACTTGGTTCACAGTTTTGATTCTCAGTAGGCAAAGGGACTGCCATCTCTTCTTCATTTGTATTTTCCCACTTCCATAAGCCATTTTCATCAAATTGCACATCTCTGGACAGAATTATCTTCCTAGTACTTGGATCAAACAGCCTATATCCCTTTTCACAGAGACCATAGCCTACAAAAATACACTTGTGACTGTTTTCTTCAAGCTTATGCCTCAAAGCTGAAGGAATAAGCACATGACAAGGAGATCCAAAAATCTTTAAGTGTGCAAGTCCTGGTTTTCTGCTCGTATAGGATTCAAATGGTGTTATCTTATTAAGAGCCTTGGTGGGACATCTATTTAGTAGATAGACTGCAGTATTTACTGCTTCTGCCCAAAATTCATAAGGAATACCCTTCTCATGCAGCATGGACTTGGCCATTTCCACTACTATCCTGTTCTTCCTCTCGGCCACTCCATTTTGCTGTGGAGAGTATGCCATAGTTAGCTGCCTTTGAATACCAGATTCCTCACAAAACTTGTTGAATTCTCCAGATAGAAACTCTCCACCCCTGTCACTTCTCAAGCCTTTTATCTTATACCCACTTTGCAGCTCAGTCATAGCTTTGAATTTTCTAAAACATTCCAATGCACTTGACTTATTTATGATGAAGTACACCCATGACATTCTAGTGCAATCATCTGTAAATAGCAGGAAATACTTGTTTCCAGAAATAGATTCTGTCTTCATTGGTCCACAGATATCTGTGTGAACCAATTCCAAAGGACTTGTTGCTCTCCAACTGGATTCCAAAGGAAAAGAGTCTATGTGCTGCTTTCCTTGCATACAACCATCACAAACCACTGAAATCTGCTCCAAATGAGGTAAGCCATGAACCATGCCTTCATTTTCAAGCATTTTTATGCTCCTTTCATTTAAGTGTCCCAACCTCTTGTGCCATGTCTACAAGCAGTGTGAAACACTTGTTCTCAAAGCCATATCCCTTGCAGGCATCATTGTAAGTGGAAAACATCTGTTGTTTGTCATTTGCACCCTCACAATCAGATTTTCCAGTGACTGATCATCATAGACATTCACCATATTTCCTCCAAACACAAGATGGTATCCATGCTCCATCATTTGCCCAACACTAAGCAAGTTTTCTTCAAGACCAGGTACAAGCATCACTTCATGAATGTGCTTCTTACCCAACTTGGTTTTGATCACCAGAGTTCCTTTTCCAGCAACTGGAACTACTTCTCCAGTTCCCATCTTCACCTTAGAGGTCAAATCCCTTTGAATATTCACTAAGAGTCCCTCATCTCCTGTCATGTGGTTACTACAACCGCTGTCAATATACCAAGAGTGATTTACCTTCACATCAGTTGCAGCATTACACACATAAAACAAAGTTCCAAAATCTTCCACCTGATTTGCATAATTCACTCTCTGCACATTCTTGTGTCCATTGCAATCTCTAATCATGTGTCCAAGCTTCCCACAACCGTGGCATTTAGGCTTCCCTTCATACCAGCACTTGCCATAATGAAATTTGTCATAGTGTTTGCAGGCCGTTTTGTTTCCATCGTTGGATTTCCAATTTTTCTGAGATATTTGATTTGCAGAAGCAATTCCATTTTCAAGGTTTTTCCTATCAACATTCAGACTAGTGAAGGCCCTTTCTGTAGAATTCTCAGTGTGTCTATCCAATCTGAGCTCAAAGCTCTTCAGAGAAGCAACAACCTCTTGAACCTCAAGAGTTTCAAGGTCCTTAGAGTGTTCAATTACAGAGCAGATAGAATCATAAGATTTTGGCAAACTAAATAATAGTTTCTGGACAATTCTCTCTCTAGATAGTGCCTCACCATAACTCTTCATATGATTTATTATATCAAACAACCTAACCAGATATACAGATAGAGATTCACTATCTTTCATGCGGGTATATTCAAATTCTCTATGCAATCCTTGCAATTTTACATTTCGTACCTGTTTATCTCCTCTGAATTCCAGCTTCAGAATATCCCAAGCACCCTTTGAGGTCTCCACGTTCACTATTCTGGGAAAGAGCTGATCGGAGACAGCACTTTGGATCAAACCAAGCGCACGAGCATCCTTCATCAATATTCCAGCCATCGTAGACTTCTCAGTAGCCTTCATCTCTTCTATCTCCTTCTCCTCCTTCTCAATAACCTTCATCTCTTCAATCTCCTTCTCCTTCTTTAGATCTGAAACATTGAGACCATTTTCAACTAGATCCCATAAACCATGAGATTTCAGAATAGTTTTCATTCTGATACTCCAGAACTCATAATTTTCTCCATTGAAAATTGGAGTTCGTAGCTCAGAGGTACTCGATCCTGCCATATTAGACATTGGATTTGAGAAATCGCGATCTTCAGACGAGCTCGATTTCAACTCAACCGAAACCCAATTTCTCCGATTCACTCACAGATTCACGCCCAGCTCAAGCAATCGAACCTGGCTCTCGATACCATTTTAGAATTCTTAGTTTCAGCATTTCATATTTTGGATATTTTGGGAGCAAAGGAAATCACAGAAGAAATGTGAGAAAAGAGAGCGTTGCCTTGATGAGAAAATAATGCTTCTGTTTTCATTCATTGTCTGCTCCACTCTAATGTATCGGTTGAGGAGAGAGAAGAGAGATTCTTCTCTCAAACGATTTTACAAGAAGCTCAAAAACTAGCACCCTATTAGATGCTTACACCTGTCAAGCCAGCTCACGTAAATCTAAGCTAGAGATTAAATCACTTGGACTGTGATCCAAGGGTGTACAATAAAGCTGAGAAATAAAACAACTTAAAAAAGAAAGATAAATGTAATTCCTGTAGCTCCAAAACTTCGGCTGAAGGATTACACACCAACACTGCAGGGGAACCAAATGATCTCTATTCAAATTTCCTATCACATAACTGATTAATGCAGTTCTTTGTATGGGACTGGTTTGTGCTTTTAAATGCAACTTCAAGGATTTTTTATTTTTTACATTGAAATTGTCCTTTTCACCTAAGCAAACATAATATTTACATGGCAGCGGAACAATTTCGTTTACCTTCTTTTTCTTTGTGCATTGCTTGAATATTGCACTCGTTTATCCATTACATTTGCATTTACTCTAATAAAGCTATTCTTCTTCCAGCCGACTATGTACCCCGACCAGAAGCTGTAATATCACCTACATCTGGTGGAAGTGGCATATCTATAGGTGCAGTAGTTGGAATTGTGGCTGGAGGAGTCTTCATTATATTACTGATTTTTGGTATTCTTTGGAGGAGAGGCCTCCTAGGACAACAAAATACTTTGGAGGATGGTACGTTCAGTTTATGCTGTTATTTTGTATGTACTTTTCGTGTATATTTAGGCTCACTCTGTAAGTTGATATTTATTTAGATATTGAACTTTCTAATATACTGTTGAAACCTTTGATGCAAAGTGTGCCTACCTATAGATCCAGTTACTTGTTAAATTCTAGGCCTTGAATCAGTCGCATGATATTAAGAAATAAAAAAGCTACCATTATGAAATTCGTGTAGACACAATTTCTTATATGAGTTTGCTTCTTAAAACATTTATGTTCATATATCATCTCTACTCCCTCTCTATAGGGTCTATATATACACACACATATAATTTTTGTTTAGCAAGATAGCTGAAAGAATGAATGATCCCAATTGATTGGCCACTTGCAGAGCTTTTTTATTTTTATGTTTTATAATTTGGTTGTGGGTGTTGGGGTAAATTTTGTGGTGAAAATTTATGATGGAAAATTACTGCCACTGCCACAATATTTGGGTTTAGGCACCATTTTTATTTGTGCTCTTAACTTCAAAAGACACAAATAATTGTGCTTTATAATCAAAGACCACGATGCAGCCACTTTTTAGTTGACGGTTTCCTACGTAGGAGTTTTCATTGTTGTAGGACACTAATTTGTCATTTGTGTCAGACACTATGGAGCACAAAAAGAGGCATTTGGTGCTTGTATTCTGATAAGCTATAACTAAGCAACTTTATAGAATCGTGCTCAATACTGAATATTTTATTATTTAGAAGATGTGAATGTAATAGGGTTAATTACTGCATGTTTTTGGGAAAAAAAAAATTACTGCATGTTTAATATCAAATGACCCTTTAACCATTCGAATTTGACATCATTTCTCTCTCAGTCTTTAATTATTATACTCTTTTTTTCAACTATTATGCAATATACAATATGATGTTTCGTATTATATATGTAAGAGAATATAAAACTTTCATTTAATTGTTTACAAAAATAAATTGGTCACAACAAAGTCTGCTCTATTCGCAAGCGCCTGGGATCGAACCCAGGACCTCTTGTTTAAAGGATCCAAGCCCCTTCCACTTGGACCAACTCCTGTTGGTTATACTCTTTTTTTCAACTATTACGCAATATACAATATGATGTTTCGTATTATATATGTAAGAGAATATAAAACTTTCATTTAATTGTTTACAAAAATAAATTGGTCGAATCAAACTACTCACTTAAATGATTGGTTAAGTTCAATTACAAAACCAATTTGAGGTATAAACCAAACTATAAATTGGATGGTACACCTGCCCTACCCCATTTTTATTCTTTACCCATCTTAGCTAATGCCACTTGAACTATAAAACTCTTGTCACGAGCAATTCCACCTCAATTTATTTCGTTTAAAGGTTTCTTACACAAGGAAACAAAACAGAGGACAATTTAATTTCCACAAATTTAAAAGAGTACACGTGATCTTGATACAATTGGAGTATTAATTTAATGTAATGTGACTCTAAAGAGACTACTCACCAGCCAGCACCCCTTTCATCTTTTTTTGGACTGAAACTAAAGAGTGCACGTACTATTGGCACCTATAAAACTACTAAATCACACCCAAGTTTTAAATTTTATGTCAAGTTTAATCTTCAGAAAAATTACTAAAACGGACCAATCTTTTCTGAAAAACTTGTTCATTAACTCACCACATTTGAGTTTTTATTAGTCAATGGCCGGCGATCAATATACTGAACCAATAAGGCCGGCGATCAATATACCATCATGTGGAGATTCCTCCATCATCATGTGGGCCCCAACTATAGCAACTCTCCTGGGCCCACAACCACATAAATCACTAAGATGAAATGAAAATCAACGACCAAAACTCATTTTCCTCTCTGACCATGACGATCCTATCAGTAAAACAACAAAAATTGGGGATATTTTCTTTAGCCAAAAAGATGATGGCTTATGATGCTGCTAGTTCTATCAAGACTAAACTCAATTCTGTACTTGAGCAAGATGATTGGTCCTGGCTGCCACCTATAGCAGAATGTTAAAGTATCAACCCCAGCTCAACCTATTTTGAGGAGCAATCTCTACAAAGTTCTAGAAGTATAAAAGGAAATAAAG
>NW_018925079.1:0-16131 GCF_002207925.1 Prunus avium | reverse complement strand
GACCAAGCTTCCAACCAGAAACAATAGCTCATCCTGAGGTCAGCATGACCAGCAACTTCAAGGGCTTACGAATTGGGCTTCCCTTAAGCAAATTAAGACTTTAAGCACTCAAACTTGAAGTTCAGAATGTCTTCTTTCCAGCCATATGTTATTTGGGCCAATACAAGGTTGGAGGAAGAAGTTAAGGCCGAAACAAAATGCTAACTCATTTTCCGCGCTGATAAGATCCATCCTGAGCATGGTTATGTGTTTGCTAGGTAACGGACACCAGATTTATCCAATGGGGCTGAATTTTGGATATGTTATAGTACACACCAATTGGAACAACTTTCATGAAGAATGTGGCCTCATTCGAGCTATGTAGGTTGTTGAAACAAAGCTTGCAATATGACCTACGGAACTGGACTGGGAGGGGGCTGTAGCCAAAATGAGTTTGTCTTTAAGCTCTTCATCTATTCATCCAAATTAGGCCTTAACATGCTTGAATTGCATGAATTATGCTCTCTTGCTCTATTTGCCTACAAAACACACAAAGGGAGGCAAATAACTCAGAATTATAGGAAACTAAGCAAAAGAAGTAAGTAAATTGGGCATGTATATGTATGAAATTATGAGCTTAACAAGCAGCCTCCACAACAGAAACGTAGTAAGAAGAAATTTATTCTTGAAGGTGGCAACCCCCCGTCAAAAAGGAAAAAATTTCTTCTGTCACTTAGCCCAGGCTGCTCTCTAAAACTCACTAGAGGAACTGTGGGGGTTAGAGCTGGTGCTAAAGGGGGGGCGTAAACGGGCACAGGGCTCCACTGATGTGGCTAAGTCTGCAATCAATGACTCATCGTTGTGTGAGGTAGTGGTGAGTCCATCCAAAGAGTTGGAAATCCTTGAACTGAGGGCTAAGAATGGTCACATTGATGGCGGTGGTGGCTGGCCTTTGACAGCCACAAGAGGTCCATGAAATTACCATTTTGGAATTGTCATGGTCGGGGCATTTTCCTGACAATTCCTCACAGAAAGATGCTTTTATGCTCTATAAGCCCCTCTACACTGTGCCTCTGTCTTCTTATTGGAGGTGTCGGCAACTTTGTTTTTGTGCGTTTGTCTTTGTTTCCTATTATGCTTGTTTTCCCCCGATTCCTTGCGGCTTTGTCTCGATGTTGGATCTTCTCCACCGCGTTACATTCTGGAGCGTCTCTCCTCAGTAATACTATTGCTGTTGAGGATGCTTTTAAAGTGCATTTGGCACTTACCTCTCGGATTATAGTAGCGCTCTCTGTAGCTGTGATGGCGTATCCATCACCATCTTCCTCTCGGTTCTTTGGCTTCTGTGACTTCTCTGGTGGTTTTGGTCTTGCGTTGGGTGCCTTGCCAATTGGTTACTAGTGGTGCGGCATTTCTCAGTTTCTTGTATTACGGGTTTTCTTTTTGTTTCTTGGCTTTTGTTGTTCTTTTAATTTGACTGGGTAGGAAGCTTGGTTCTAGCCTTGAAATGAGGTATAGCTGCTTCTACCTGGTTCGTGTATTTCTGGCTCAGTTTGCAATCTATCATGTTTTGATTTCTTTGAAACCAAACATTGACCAAAAAAAGTTGAGCATTCCTCTGTATACGATTTTAGCTCCAAGGCGGATTTGTTATACCACGTAATTGTATTCTAGTCAATAACCTTTTCATCATATGATCATCAGTAAAGACAACTATTTTATTTTTTATTTTTAATAATTTTGGCACACTCGATTTGATTTGCTTAAAAACTATATTCAACACAAGTTGAAGTTTCATATGTCATGCAGACGAAGACCTAATTTGTTGGCACCACAATTAAAATAATTCGTTCACATGGGTTACACTAATTAACAAAATTTGGACGAGAAGAATTTAAAAATATCCACTTGTTTGACATTAAGGCCAAAATATGCTAATTTTCTAATAAATTGAATCAAGGAAATAAGATGCTATGAACTTCAATATTTTGTCTTCACTCTCTCAAATTTTTTATATATATAACTTTTATTCAATTTGAACTCGGAATTATGTATCACTAGACCAAATTATCATCGACAAATCCTGTTTCACATTTAAAAAAACAGAGAGTTTTTGTTATGAAGGAAGAGAAAGGGTTTGATAATTAATTAAACAACTATACAATTGAAATTGTGAGATTAATGAACATACCTGGATCTCAAGTATAAGGTTGTGGCCTCTGAAGGCAAAGGCAATCATTCCAAGGGCATTAAGAACATCAAAAAAATGGATGTATTGTTTGTCGGCTTTCACGGGGTCATAAGACACATTGAGGAGCTTGCCCTTGTCCAAAGAAACAACCCATATCAATGTGGAGTAGCCAATAGCAGAAATGGCACCAACAAGAGACACTCCAGCAATGGAGTTCAAGTTGGGCAGCTGAGAAAGAATCGAAGCTACCACTGTAAACACCAAGTACCACTCTGCTGGTGTTAAGGACTTTACAGTGCATGTTGGTCCACACACAATTTGGAAGAACATCTTTGCTGTTGACCCTCCAAGGACGATCAGAGCCACACACGTGCCGCCCGATAGGTACAGGATTGGGAACAAGGCTAAGAACTGTGCTAGCTTCTCAACTGAATTGAAGAAAAAGATTGCATGGTTTAGTAGAAATTGCTTCCAGATTGTGTCCTATTTCATCAAATTGCTTCCAAATTGTCCCTTATTTCATCAAAGAAGCAAGACACCACGAAAGGACATCACTTAAATTGCTACACACACCAAAGAAACCAAGCATAAAAAAGAGAGAGAAGCTTATAAGAAATTTTGTGGTGGTCAACAAGAGACTTATAGTTCAAGTGGTTAAAATAGTATTTATCTCAACATTGCACCCGAGGTCCAGACTGGATTTCCTCCTCCCCATATATTACTTGTATTTAAAAAGAAAAAAGAAGTTTGTAGCCGTACACGTACACCTAGCACAAGAAGATGATGATCATGTTGTTGTTGTAGGGTATGATGCATTTACGTGACTATTGGCATTAAAATTTCCAATATGTCGGTCATGTGGAGGAAACATGAAATGGTGAGCTGGACTTGTTCCGGTTAATATGTCATTCTTTCAAAGAGTATGATTGAGCATTGAACTTTTAAATCCCAAAACTTTATCATCATAAACTAGTAGCATCAAATCACAAATGTCAATATATGTTGCCATTTTGTCCTACAACATGATCCTATCAAAAATCTAGTGTCATTTATAACACTTTTAAGTTGAGCCTTTGAGAAATTACAGGCAATATTGCTTTGATGATGTTACCAATCAAAAGGAGATCCTAGCTATGGAGTTCAAGTTGGAAAATTGGGCACAATAAAGCACTGTGTACCAGTAATGGATCACAATTCACTCCATCCTATTTATCTATCCATTGGCTTAGTGGGCTTCTATTTCACATCCATACAATTTGATCTCTACACCTGAATAATAGAAACTATTATGACACTGCTCTTTAAAATGTTCTAAAATACCTTGAGCTAGCAAATGTTGTACTTTTTAAATTATGATACGAGAGTATGGAGATAAAATTTCTGAGTACGCGGGTAGAGATTTCAAGTTTTCTGGACACGACCCATTTAATAAATTGGTTATATAGGTATTTTGGCGGGCTAACCCAAAAATGACATGAATTTTTATCGTGCGTTTAAACCCGCTAATTTCCCGGATTATTAATTTAATTCTTTAAATATATGTATTCTGTAGATTAAATTACATTCATTTAACTTTATTTAATATGATCATGATGTTCATTACCCATCGTAGTGAGTAAAAGTATTATCGCAACAAAAAAACGAAAAAAAAAGAGGACTTAGAGAAAGAAAAAAAATTTGGTCGAGTTCATGTCATAAAAGTGCGATCAGTTGGATATTAGTCAACAAAACCAATTATATACTTTATTTTAATAAAAATGATCCGTCCTCTTTTTTGGTTAAAAAAGTGATTTTCTGAACGCAAACAACAAATTTTTTAATGAAGAAGAAGTGTGCCACATGAAAGCATAAAAGAAAGGGAAAAAAAAATATATATTGAATATCCGCATGATAGTAAAATATCAAATGGGAATCAAGAAATGTCTTTGTATTAAAAGAAAAAACAAACAAATTTATTTGTAATTGCCTTTTCAAATTCTATTGGTACACAGGAGGTAGAACAGTATGGCTTATTGGGCTGTGGTCGGACGTCGGGCCAGCCCATTAGTGGAATTGCTCCAAGTAGGGAGGATTGACATGAACCTTGTTTATGGGTCCGGTCAGGTCTGAACACTGATAGTGAAGAAAGGACGTGGCATCATTGGGATCCACATTCATTGCCCCAATCGCTTCTCTCTCTGTAAAAGCCAAAAGGAGAGAGTCTGACTCCAAAACGACGGCGTATCACAATCAAAAGATAACTCTTTGAATTTACAAAGCCCTTTGCTTTATCATCTCAGCATCTTTGCCATACAACACACATATCCAACACTTTTCCACATTCACCTCCCCCCCTTTCGAATAGAGTTCGAGGTCATTAGTCAGTACGGTGAAGTCAACATTGACCTCAGTCACAAATTTGTAAAACGCAATGGGGCTTTGAGCTCCCTCTACAACTTCTTCAAAGACATTATTATTCCACAACACAAACACCTCATACGAATCAATGCTTTCAAACCCCATAGCATCACTGTGTAGATTACACAAAGGATGGTTGACTTCATGGCTTTCACCATTACTAGTTTTGAAGTTGTACTTGCATCCAATCTCCATTTTCCATGGAGCATAGCGTTTGTATGCAACAACAATAGATACAGCGAAACCCAAGAAATCTGTGCTAAACCAATCACGAGGAAGCTCAATCTTTATTGAACATCCCTCACTTTTATGGCTGAACCAATTTGGAATTTCACTCCCAGAACATCTAATGGCAATGGAAGACTCCTATACCATGGATATCATAGTTATTAAACTCGTGAAAAAAAAAGAGCAACTTCTTCAACAGAAGTGAGTTGACTATGTGCACAAAACAGTTTAGAAAGAAAGACAATCTGATATTGTAGATGATGGATGGGTCTAATTAAGTTGCACCTGAGGGTCCAATTAAGCAGTTTAGAAAGAAAGAGAATGGAAAGCAATTGCTGCAATTGCTCTAGTTGACGTGACTTGACTATGTGTCCTGAGGGTCCAATAAAGCAGTTTAGAAAGAAAGAGAATGGAAAGCAATTGCTGCAATTGCTCTACAATTGCTCTACAATTAAGAAGTTTGATGATGTTACAATTGCTGCAATTGCTCTACAATTGCTCTAGCAATTAAAATATTAAAGTTGTAGATATAACATGATGTTGTAAGGCTAACGGCTGAAAGAAACCAGAACCAAAATAAATCAGTTTTTTTATTCCATACCTGATATGATATTTATGCCAGTTTTGATCCGTAAAGAATTTAACGGTCCATGCCATTACACATAATTTGAACGTAGTAGCGCTTTGTTCAATAGATAAACCCCTTCATTTTACTTGGATCTTCCCATTTGAATAACCAACGGAAGAGCTTTTACAAAATTGGTCTGCAACTTTCATCATCTAAAATTGGTGGTTGTTTACTAAACACTGTGAGGAGAGAGGAAAGTGCGAAGGAGAAAGAGGGGTCGATATTGTCCTTGAAGCGTTTTTCTAGTTGACGAAATGCAAGCGCATAATTCCCCTTTTGTTTTCGTACATCTGATGGACTGATGTCGGAAAAAAATGGGTACAACCAGCTGGCCTTTTTTTTCTTTGCAGTCTAGAATATCCACAAGTTCATCCAGACACCAAGTGGAAGAAGAATTTTTTTTTTTTGAGAAAATGATTACCGAAATCGTAGATCTCTCGATTGCTTCGAGGAGGGCAGGCGCAATTTCACCTCCTCTCACAAGCCTGTAATCTATGTAGGTTTTGATTTTCTGCCTACATAAAGCATCATAAAGATGGCTGGTAAAAGTAAGGCGGGTGTCTTCACCTCTGAAGCTTATAAACACATCATACTTTTCTTGAAGAGGGGGCATATCAGTATCAGCAGCAGCAGCAGAAGATGTTAATGATCTGAAGTAGATGTAGAACAGAGTCATGATGAGTATGATGACTATGATGAAAACTTGAAAGAACTCAATAGATTCCATATCTGTTTCTCTGAAGGCACCAGAGCTATAATGAAAGGAAATCTGATATTTGAGATGAAAACTTGAAGAAGAAAGATAATCTGATGATCCAATTAAGCAGTTAAGAAAGAAAGTGAATTGAAAGCAATGCTCTAGTTGACGTGACTTGACTATGTGCACAAAGCTACAAAACGATCCAGGAAAAAGAGAAGTGACATAATTAGGCAAGGAAATTCAAGCATTCATACACTGAAGAAAGGAAATTCAAGCATTCATGCACAAACTTTTGCTTTTGAAGATAAAAAAGCACAAACGATCAGGACCAAGAACTCAACTTTCGTGCATTGAAACCAAGAACTTAAGCATCCTAATGCAAAGCATTTGTGCAGTCAGAAAAGTTTATTGAAGATTTTCTTCCCCTTATAACCAGGACACGCTTTTTGTCTGCAAAGGTAGAAAACTTTAACGTCGTTGATGAAGCATGCGTCAAGGTGACCAGGTTTGTGACGCATAGTGATATCATCATAGTGACGTCATGATTGTGACGCACGACAGGGAACAAGACTAGCATTTGTGCGATGCACCACTGGTATCTCATATTTCTTTTTGCAATTTTTCTTGTGTTTCGCATATATATAAAAGGTATTTCATATGCCCGATTTTTATTTTTTACTTCACTTCGTTCGAAATATTGGTTGTTCCATTCGAGGACGTCAATAATGTCAATATAATATTGGGTAAAGTTAATTATAAGATCTTAAATTTCATGATTTTTATTATAAGACATAAATGGTTTACATACCTTGATGATTAGTCTTCTAAAGTAAACTCAGCTCTTCTCATGGCATCCGTTGTCCCAATCGCTTCTCTCTCTGTAAAGAGTTTGACTCCAAAACGACGGCCAATCACAGCTCTTCTCATGTCCACTGGGCACGCTTTTCTTTTTTCAAAAACCAAAGTCATGACAGCCAGAAGATACATAAAAGGAGGATGAGGACAACATGAACCTGTCTTTCAACTCAAAAGCACCTTGGCCATCCTCAGCCACGAGTCTTGCAAACAGCTCAAATAAAAATGATATTGCACCTCAAACTCAAAACCATTAAGTAATAAATAACAATAATAATAATAATAAAATTGAATTTAAGGATAAACATTCATAATCGCTTGATCGATAAAGCCCTCTGCTTTATCATCTCAGCATCTTTGCCATACAACAGACATATCCCACACTTTTCCACCTCCACCTCACAGGGCTTATTAAAAACACTCTTCAAGTGGAAGTGAACATTGACCTCAGTAACAAGTTCGTAAAACGCAATGGGGCTTGGAGCTCCTTCTACTACTTCTTCAAAGACATGATTATACCACCCCAGAAACACCTCATGTGAATCTCCGCTTTCAAAGAATTTTCCCGGGAGCAGATGAAACAAACGATGGTTGACTTCATGGCTTTCACCATTACTGGTTTTGAAGTTGTACTTGCATCCAATCTCCATATCCCATGGAGTAGAGCTAACAACAAGAGATATAGCGAAACCCAAGAAACCTGTGCTAAACCAATCACGAGGAAGCTCAATCTTTATTGAACATCCCTCACTTTTATGGCTGACCCAATTTGGAATTTCATTCCCAGAACATCTAATGGCAACGAAAGATCTCTTGCGAAAAGATTCCTGTACCATGGATATGGACATCACAGTTATTAAACTCGTGAAAAAAAAAAGAAGACAGAATGAGTAAGAAAGACAGAGTGTGTGCGTGCGGTCGAGAGAAAGAAAGATAGAGATAGAGACCTGCTCAGAAAGAGAGAGCATCATCATATATTCTGAATCATGTGATGCTTGTTCAATTTTTCCTTCAATTTTGTCCTCTTTAAACTTTGAAAACGCATTTGCCATTCGCATAATTCTGAGCTGTGCATCACTCATTATGTTGCTTCGTGCATCTTGATCCAACTTTGGGCAACCAGAAAATATATATTTCTCATGAAGCCCCCGAGAAAATATATATTCGCCCCAACCTTGTGTGAGTGCAGTGCTTGAACTTGACACTGTCTTCAGTGACGTGCAACGATGTGCTTCAAGATATCGCAGCAATGGGGGGAGCTCTGGTAAAGATTCAAGGCTCTTGCAATTGCTTAGGCGCAGGCAAGACAACTGAGCAGCTTGTTTGATGCTTGCAGGTATGCTCTTAATTTTGGTCCAACTCAGATTTAACTCTTGTAATGAGGTTAAGCAAAAGAGGTCATCAGGGACAACCTCAAGGTTCTTGCAATTAGTGAGAAAAACTTTTCGAAGCGCAACTAGATTTCCAATTGATGGGGGTACTTCTTTAACCGCTGTACCTGATAACTTAAGAAACGTCAGATGTTCCATAGCCTCCGAGATTTCTGGGAAGTGTTGAAAGTTGGAGCAATCAAAGAGACTAAGTCTCTCCAGATATTTCAACTTCCAAATATACGTCGGGAGACTCACGAGGTTTTTGCAATTGTATAGTATAATTGCCTTTGTCTTCTTGGGAAGCTCCCAAAACTCGTGAAGAGATTCGCAGCCCTCTAGACTAAAAGAACCCGAGAGTTTCAGCTCACAACTGTTGCTTGGAAGACTTTTGAGGTGTCTACAATTTGTAATATCTAAATGAGATATTTTTTCATGAGACCAAACGGATGAAGGCAATTCCTCTATTGCTGTCTCAGATAAATCTAGGAATTCAAGATTGCATGGCATCTCGGGAAGATATTTGAGCTTGTAGCACAGCGCAAGGTCAAGATAAGTAAGCTTGCTAAGACGTTGAAAATACGAAGGAATTTCAACCAAACTTTGACAGCCATTCAGATTTATACGCTCAATTTTTAGACTCCGAGAAAGATTTGGGACTTCAGTTAGATCTTCGCATTGACTAAGACAGATCCATTTTAAGTTCACAGGACCCTGTAACAAAATTAAAGAGAAACGGCAAGATTATGATTACTTTCTGTAGGCCACAAGTTATTCAAGAACTAAAATAGCATATTTAATATAATATACCTCGTCTTCATTCCAAAGTTGCCCCTCAACTTTGCTGTCCTGCAGACTAAGGACAACAAGATTTTGAGCAGAAAATTTTGATGGCAAAGATTTCAAAGGATATCTATACCAGTCAAGACATCTAAGAGAATTGGGAAAATCGAGAGAAACAATTATTGGGTACTTGAAGATACTTGAAATGCCCGACTGATGATGATAATAACCGACACGTAGCCATCTCAGTTGATACATCTTTTCGAAGTTTGCATCTTTCAAGTGTAGGTTTTCAATATCATTCCAGTCAACGGATATGGCTTGAGCAGGTAGAGCTCTCTGACAATCACGAGGAAAATATAAATGTAAATATAATATACAAAAAAAGGTTTAATCAAAATTACATTTATAGGGTTAACTTGACTTGTTTATTGTAAATGTGAATAATTAAACTACCTGGTTATTTATCAACACTTGATAGACATCTTCTGAAATAAACAACCTAGTGCGTTTTTCAATACGTTGTTCTCGAGCAATTGCCCTACCCATTTCTTGCACCAAATCATGCATATCTATCTGTTCATCTGACTGCATACCTAACCGTACTCCTTTTGAAATTGATATAAGAGAGCTATCAATAAGATCATTGATTCCCGCTTCCCCAAAGAAATCACGACTATCTAATAATTCTTTTACATAATACCTCTCATAGCCTTTATGAAAACATGCTATATCAAGAAATATCTCCTTCTCATGTTTTCCTAATCCATCGTAATTTATTCTCAACACTTGATTGATTTCTTCGTTTGGAAATTGTTTCACTTTTTTCCATTGAACTTCCCACTCTTGTTTGCTCTTGCAACGACGGAATGAGGACCCCATAACTTTAAGAGCTAATGGATTGCCCTTAACATAATCCACCACCTCCCTTGACAACTCAGTGTGATCTGTTGTTGGAGACTTGTTTCCAAAAGCATGCGAATGAAAAAGCTCAAAAGCGTCATCAGACCCTAATCCCTCAACATTATATATCTTTTCATGGTCAACTTTTTGCTCAAGTAGGCCTTTATCTCTAGCAGTTATAATGATTCGACTTCCTTGGCAAAACCAATCATGATCACCAACAAGAACTTCTAGTTGTTTCCGAGCATTCACATCATCAAGAACAATGAGCGCCTTCGTACGCCTGAGCCTATCTTGAATATGAGGTGGTATAGATGGAGTGTCGATATTTACACCTTTTTGCTTTAATATCTCACCAACAAGTTTATTTCGCAACTGATGTAGTCCATTCGTTTGTTCTGAGTTCTCCCTGACATTTGCAAGAAAACAACAAACTTCAAATTTAGAGGAGTGCCTGTGAAATACAGCATCAACAAGGGTGGTCTTGCCAATACCACCCATGCCCAAGGATCCAGAAAAAAGACAAGTGAAATAATTAGGCAAGCACTGTCGGTGGACAAAAATTCAAGCATTCACACACTGACGAAAGGAAAGGGCACATGGGAGTGGCAGCACAATGGACCCCCTTATAATCGCTTTACGTACAAACTTTTGCTTTTGAAGATAAAAAAAAGCACAAACGATCAATAGAGATTAAGAGATAAAAAAGTAAAGCGAAGGAGATTTGACCAAGAACTTTCGTGCATTCAAACCAGGAAAATAAAGCATCCTGGAAATTAATAACTCCCTTGAGCCGTCTGTCAACAGAAGAGAAACCCCTCATATCGACTTTGTAGTTCAAAGGGGCACCAAACCACACAGCATTGGCCCAGGGACATAAGAACAACAGGTGCTCAATTGTTTCTTCCTCCACTCCACATATAGGACACACCAGGGACAGGGAGTCAAGAATTTTCCTTCTATAGAGATTCCAACAAGTAGAGATGGCATTATATAATACTCTCCAGAGGAACATTATAATTTTTGGCATAGTCTCAATCTTCCATATACACGCCCAGACCTCTTTTGGAATTGAGTGGGAGGCCGAAACAGTCGCATGGCTTCGATATGAGTGCCGGTAATGAATTCTTGTATATCATGATTTGACTGAGTAGGCACCATTAGTTGTCCAGGGCCACACTACTCTGTCATGCCTCTCAATGTTCGCAATTGTGCAACATCTGATAATCTCCAGAGTACAAGGTTGTACATACGGTTCAATCAATTCTAGATTCCAAGAATAAGACTCCTTATCCATAATGTCAGAAACTAACTGAGAGGCTGATGGAGGAACAGTTTGCCTAATTTTGATAACCCCTTCATGGGGAGGAGGAAGCCAAATATCCTTCCAAATATTCGTATATTTTCCATAAAAAATCTGGCAGCGAGAGTCTTTTATCAAAGCTACGGATTTCAAGTTGGGAAATTGGGCCACAATAAGCACTCTGTTCCTGTCAATGGACCACACCCATTATTTGTCAATTAGCTTAGTGGGCTTTTTGTTTACACCTATACAATTTGATCTCTACACCGAAATAACAAAGCCTATTATAAAAAGGGTAAATGGCCGAAAACTCCCCTGGACTATTTCGACTGTCGAAATGTCCACCTTGGAAATTTTTTTCAGCCAATTTAGCCTTCGTATTAAATTTATTCGCCAATTTCACCCTTGCCGTTAGCCTTTTGACAATTCCATCCAGATGCCTGTCAAATATAAGGATAAATTTGACATTTTACAAGGTAATGCATTAAGAAAAGTAAGGAAAATGTAATATAATATATTTAAAAGGTATAGCCACCCGGTTATACTGGCAATTTCATTGTACAGAGGAAACCTTCACATAGTCCAGATGTACCTCGATGGCTTATGCCAACCCCTAAAATTTCTCTCAAGGACTTCAAATCCCTTTTACCCCATCGCTCTATAGCTCTCTCTCGCGTCTGCTCCACCTTCCCTGCCACCTCCTCTAACCCTAACCATAACCCTTCTTTTGTTCCAGAACAGCTCAATGAAGCACCAAAGGTGAACACTTTGACACACCCCAAGATTAAATTCGAAGCACCAGAGAATGTTGTTGCTGATTGCGAAGCTGGGCCTTTTGGGGTCGACAAGGATGAGAAACAATCGGACGGTGCTGATTTTACGGTGAAACCCGTTGATGGGTCTGATGCATCTCTTGCTTTTAAACTCGATTTGCCTGAGAAAGGTTCGAATGTTATGGATGTTGGTGCAAATTCATTAGCCTGTGAAGGTTGAGAAAGTGGATGAAGTGGAAAACACCAATTTGAGGTATGCAAGAATAGGCAACCAACAGATTGAAGTATCTGCCTGAAGCTTGATTGGCTTGTACCAAAACGTTTGCGGTCTGACCAGGTGCAATTGAGAGAGAGAGAGAGAGAGAGAGAGAGAGAGAGAGAGAGGTGGTGGTCTGGTGGGCTTTTATGTGCGGCTGTCGTTGGGTGTGTAGGGGCTGGGGGAGGGATGTGGAAGAAGAGAAGATAGACAAAGAAGAAGAGAGAAGAAGGATCAAGAGAATTGGTTTGCAGGGTTGGCATGTGCAATTCCCGTGGTGTTTTTAACAGAGATTTGGATGGAAATTGCTAAAAACTAACGGTGAGGAGTAAATTGGCGATAAAATTTAGTAGGAGTGCTAAATTGGCTGAAAAATTATTTCAAGATGTAGATTTCAACTAGCGTGATAGTTCAAGGGGGTATTCGCCCATTTACCCTTATGAAAATTCTACTCTATCTTTAAGACGTTGTAAAATACTTCAATCTAGCAAATGTTGTGCTTTTCAAAATATGATATTCGTGTGGAGATAAAATCGTGAGAACAGAAACTCTTTAAGAGCATGTCCACCCATGAAAGCTAAGGCAAGGCTAAGGCAAGGCAAGGGCTGCCACTATTCACGTGAATAGTGGCAGCCTTGCCTTAGTTGGTTCCACCCTTGGAAAGCTAGGGCAAGGGCAAATACTATTTATATGAGATATGAATAGATGAATTTGTATAGAGTTTTTGGTGTGGGGAATAAAGAATATGCCTAGGTATTTATTTAAAAAAATTCTGGAATTTTTTGGTATTTTTTTTCCATTTTTTTGGTTGCTGACGTCATTATGACATCAGCATTGCATCATCCTGCCCAGGCTGCAGCTCGGGCTGAATTTGCCTGTGGGCTTGCCTGGGCTCGTGAGACCCAGCTCTTGCCCGGGCTGGATTTCCTGCGCTGGAGGGGGAAATGGGCTGGCGGGGGCCTTTTGCCCAGGCAGGGCTCCTACGCTGGAGGTGCTCTAAGTTTTCTTTGCTTTAAAGAGTCCTAGAGTCATCAGATTCATATTCGTACGATGAGTAGCCAAGCCATACGGTGTAGAGCTGCCATGCAAATGCTAGTGACAAGCATGTAGTTAGTGTACCCCACGCTCGCTACCATTGAGAAATGTTATTGCTATTAATGGTTAAGTATACGGTTTTAGCTCCAAGGTGGAATTGTTATACCAAGTAATCGTATTCTAGTCAATGACCTTTTCATCTATTGAGCTTGTCACTGGCTATTCTTGTTTGTTTTGCCTGATAGGCCTTGGGCTCTCTCTTTAAGAAAATCCAATGTTCATTCTTTGTTCAGATTTTATAACCTTATGTAGGCCCAGGAGGAGAATGAAGTGGATAATGTGGAGATTGCCCAATAAGATTATTTCACATCCAAATTGTTGGGTGGATTAAGAAGCTGCAATTAGATTTTTGAGACATAGATGTTGTGCATTCTCCTTGACTATGTGGAAACATTTCACTACAAATATCAATCACTTTCTTTAAACATCAAAAAACCAAAACAAAACTACATACGGCTAGCTAGGGCAGCAAGCTAGAGTTTACAATTCTGGACGCAACAAATATATCATATATTTGACATTGATTTTCAATCACTGAGGCTTGAAGAAGCTCACCTTAATACCAGTATCAATCACAACATAAAGACCAGCTGCAGTCAACATAACACTTAAAATCATCCCCACAACCCCAAGCACCCAGTTAACCCCCCAACTTATGCCGTACTTCTTAGGCTTCTTCATCTTGATCCACATGAAACATGGATAGGCCAATGTCACAGGCAATGAAATCCCTCCTAGCAAACCAGCCACGCTTCCCAGGAAGGGGATGGCCACAGCCATGAAGTAGCATCCATAAGTAAACATGCATCTCACAATGGCCCTCAGCCACCATGGAGCTGGCTTCTTGAACCTCCTAGTGTAATGTGACTCCATCTCGTCGAACATCGGCATGCCATAGATTTGGAAGGAGCTCAATGCATTGACTATGACAAACAAACTTGCTAGCCCTAAGATGAATTGGGACGTGTCCTGCGCATGGAAGTTGAACAAGGCCACAAACATGCCTCCTTGTGGCGGTATCTGCGAACGAGAAAATATATTAGTGTTGTTGCAATTAAATGTTCTCTTATCAGATATCTAACATATTTTATATTATCATAATGTTAATTCAGACTACGTTCAAACATTCAAATAATAGTCCGAATTAATAATCTGAAAATATAACGTTTGCTTAGGGTATGGTATACCTTTTGACCGTATGCCCAATAGCCTACAATTGCAAGGGGGAAAAGGCACATTGCTATGAGTGTGTAGGAAATTTGGACACCCCTCCACATGGGCACTCGTGATGGATGTTTTTCACTGGATGGCATTGTGGCCTGTAATTAAGGGAAAACCTCAATTAGTGGAAAATATACAAAATTAGTCAGAAGCTTTGTATTGAAGTTGCTTTCTATTGTAGTTGCAGCTTCAACATCATTTGGTCAAAGTCAACATATCATATATGATCATCAGTAAAGACAACTATTTTATTTTTATTTTTTAATAATTTGGTGCACTCGATTTGATTTGCTTAAAAACTATATTCAATACAAGTTGAAGTTTCATCTGTCATGCAGACGAAGACCTAATCTGTAGGCACCACAATTAAAATAATTCGTTCACTTGGGTACACTAATTAACAAGATTTGGACGAAAAGAATTTAAAAATATCCACTTGTTTGACATTAAGGCTAATATATGCTAATTTTCTAATAAATTGAATCAAGGGAATAAGAAGCTATGAACTTCAATATTTTGTCTTCACTCTCTCAATTTTTTTATATATATGACTTTTATTCAATTTGAACTCGGAACTATGTGCCACTAGACCAAATTATCATCAACAAATCCTGTTTTTCATTTTGAAAAACAGAGAGTCGGGTTCTAAAATAATTTTCTGTTATTAAGGAAGAGAAAGGTTTTGATAATTAATTAAACAACTACACAATTGAAATTGTGAGATTAATGAACATACCTGGATCTCAAGAATAAGGTTGTGGCCTCTGAAGGCAAAGGCAATCATTCCAAGGGCATTAAGAACATCAAAAAAATGGATGTATTGTTTGTCGGCTTTCAAGGGGTCATAAGACACATTGGGAAGCTTGCCCTTGTCCAGAGACACAACCCAGATCAATGTGGAGTAGCCAATGGCAGAAATGGCACCAACAAGAGACACTCCAGCAATGGAGTTCAAGTTGGGCAGCTGAGAAAGAATCGAAGCTACGACTGTAAACACCAAGTACCACTCTGCTGGTGTTAAGGACTTTACAGTGCATGTTGGTCCACACACAATTTGGAAGAACATCTTTGCTGTTGACCCTCCAAGGACGATCAGAGCCACACACGTGCCGCCCGACAGGTACAGGATTGGGAACAAGGCTAAGAACTGTGCTAGCTTCTCACCTGAGCAAATTGAAGAAAAAGATTGCATGGTTTAGTAGAAATTGCTTCCAAATTACTGTCTTCTATTTCATCACATTTTTAAAGTTAAATGGGCATGTTTGGGAGTGTTTCCGAAAATATTAAAAACCCTTTGAGATGCGTTTGACAAAAGTGTTTTTGGAAGTTACAAAAGCACTTTATGGAGAAGAATTTCTAGTTTGGAAACTTTTTGAAAAAACACTGCGAGGTAAGTAAAAGCGTCTTTGCATAATCACTTCCAAACAGGGCTTTTGGGTATTTTAGCTT